>JANHGD010000746.1:57556-67712 GCA_027560375.1 Imantodes cenchoa
TGTCTTGAAATTCAAACTTGTATTTTTTAAATAAAGTTGTATGCTACCTCTCCTCCATATTATTTAAGGGTCATGAATAGGCCTTGTCCACAAATAAATATGTAAACACTACAAACTGAGATAGTGACCTTATGATTTTGGGATTAAAACCTCCCATGTTGTAAAACTATTCAGGATTTACTACCTTTGTGTAGTATAAAGTTCTATAAAAACCTCATGCAAAAACAATCTCTGGGTTAGGTCTGTATTTTCCACACCCACATAAGAACATGGGGAGGAGATAAAAATGATCCGAAAATGTAAGTGGGAAAGAAATGGCCAGCTTCCCAAGCATCCTTTGCAGTGAAAATTAACTAAAATATGGCCATCAACTGATAGGTTCACTGATCATAACTCTACATAAATATCAGTCCATTGACTGACTGACTGATTTTCTTATTTACTTACTTACAAATTGATTTAGCATGGCTTAGCTAGGCTGCTAATTTTCATTTGGCTAGGGACTTTCATATACTTGTAGCAATTTTTGTTACAAACGAGAACGAAGTAACATTTTCAAAGACATGAAAGGACACACATTAGATCTAGTTTTTGTTTTAACACAAATTCAATGTGGTATGAAAGTGTAAAGATGTTGAACTCATCTTTTGTCAAGGACAGATCACTTTCTGATTGCTACATAGTTATGTATAGCATTCTCTTCCTGTTCTGGGAAAGGACTTGTTAACTTGGTCAACCCCAGCGTCTACCTATGAGTATTCAGAGGCTTCTGGGAAAGTTCACAGGGATCTGATAAGCAGTTCATCCAAGTCACTGGTTACACCTTTGTTTAATGGGACATTCAATGCCATAGATAGATTGCAACATAGCTGTCTGAACTTGCATGCAGATGTAGTGCTGCTTTTTAAAACACTGAAGAACTTAGGGTGATGAACCAGCAGAAAAGACACAGCTAGAGAAAGAACAATCTTGAGTGACTGAATCCTAGTAAAAGCCTAAGTTAGTTCACACAACAGTGATTCAGGTGGCAAAGTTGATGTCTTTTGTCTCCCTTATCTACATGCCGAATGCCAACCAGCAGCACTTTTTAAGACAACCTGTTCCCTTTCAGAAGAGGATGTTTACCAATATCATCTCACTCATTCCACTGTGAGGAATTTCATGCTATCTTTCTGGGCCATCTGCTCAGAAAAGGGAGATGGTGGCACTGTTTTTTAGAGGTTTTTCCTATGTTTGGTTGGCTAATTCCAGAAGATGGTGCTAAATTGTTATTGTTCTATTTCATTTCTTTCATACATACAGACACACAAACATAATAAAAGAAGAGGCATAAATATACTAAACAAAGAACAAGTACTATATACATATTCATTTAATATAATGCAATTAAACTATATTATGCAGTTAAACTATTCAAATTTAAGCAGGTTCTAACAGTTAAGTGGGGAGAGAGAAATTGAACATAAAAACTAGTATACACAGTTAAAATAATCTCATAAGCAAAACTCCCAGAAATAAGGTATTTTCTTTTTAAACTAATGTCATTGAGTCAGTTTTATTATGGGTAATTTTTACAAGTTTTTTTGAAACATTTTTCAGGCCTGGCAAATCATAGAATTATAATGTTTTTAAATTGATTCACTTATTCCAATTTTAGGTAGCAGTGATGGTTCAGAGCTTAGTGAAGAAACTTCTTGGCCAGCATTTGAAAGGTAAGAGAAGTCAATATATTTTTTATTTGTTCAAATGTGTATTTAACATATGACAGTTTTACATTTCTACATAGGAAAGCGTACCAAATATTCCTGGTACAGTGCTTTTTAATCAAGGCTCTGCTTTTCCTACACATGGATTATATATGTAAGATAAAATAATGGCTAAAATAGTTCAATCATGCCAGTTTTCTGGAGAGTGTATTATCACTAATATTTTAGAAGTGGTCCCAAAATTCTGTTTTGTAACAAATTTGCTCAAAGGGAACATATGCATCTTATATGAGTGGTTCATCATCGACTTACAGCTAGTTGGGAGAATGTTGAAATAAGCTTCCCAAAGCTGAAGCTCCTATTTACAGTCTAGGCTTGGAATAAAACCCAAGTGACAGTTGTCCTGAGCCGCTCCTAGAACACTGACTTTTTTGTCTTAGTGAATGTATATGTTTGACTTACAGTATATAAAAAACATGCTATAAATCTTCTATTGTTTTTGTAAAATTACTTTTATTTTGTACATTATGTCATTGCAGCAACTTTCAGGTAAAATACATTGATCATTTGATAAAGCACCACTAATGATCTGAAGTGCTTATGCAGCTCCCAGTTCAGTACAAATGAAGTAAATGAAGTAGACACAACAAGCTCGTAGAATCATAATTGCTTTTATAAAACTAAAGGTTTTTCTTCCGCAGGGTGAACTGTTCATATTTTTTTCTTCCCTGGCTTAGATGATCTGTTTTCAGGCCACTAACTTAATGCATATTTTCAGTAATATGCATACAACAATAGTTCCATCAATATAAATAGAGGTATAAATTTACCGACAAAGAAATAAAGGTAAATTTAACAAAAAATAGACTGCCTGCAAAGGCTCCTGGATTGGGGCTGAAAGGCAAAAGCGGAAGCAGTATGCTCTGTCCCATATTTGAGTAGACCAGGTTGCCCTGATAGACTGGAAAACACATAAATAGAGGTAGTTCTTGACCTACAATCATTTGGTCAGTGACAAATCCAAGTTATGATGGTTCTGAATGAATGGAGTTACAATTGATCTGCAGAGTTCTGAGTGTCCCAGTACTCCTGTGGTCACATCATCACAATCTGGATACATGGCAACTCATGCGCACTTACAATAGCCAAGCACCCCACTGTCATATATAATCACCATTTGCAACCTTCCTGCTGACTTCCCTAGAAAGGTAAGGGGGAAGCCTGCAGAGAATGTTGTAAGTCACTGGAATAAGTCTCCCGCCCCCACCATTCTCACATCCAGCCCTTCTGCACTCATGCCACATCAGCCACTCACACATCCCTGTATGCACCATATAATCCCTACATTTATTCAGAAGAAAAAGCCAAGATACACTGCTAAACCACTATAAGATGGAATGTTCTCATATTCTAAGGTGATTTACATTGCTCCTGATCACTTAGCTTTTAGAAATGTCTTGTTTTAACTGCTGGTGTTGATTGTCATTGGGATTGTCATTCATTGGGATGCCAGGAAAAATATTCTGTTGTTATATGTGTTCACAGCAAGAACATGTGGTGTTCAAATAAGAAATATTTTGAAAACATGAAATACATGAACAAGAAGTAGCAATGTAGCAGAAAGGAAAGCTTATTATAGTGTTCTAACAAATGATGACAATGAATTTTTAAAATGTAACCCATACCATTTATAATGGAATCCAACAGGAACAGATTATACCATTCTCTTGGTCCGGTGACAAGAATAGCACGAAATGGCTATTGGAGCCACATGAAGGGCAGCAGGTACCAATCCCTTGTGTTCGAGGGCCAGACACTTTCCTCTGGTGTTGGTGACTGATTTGTGAAGTAGATCTAATCTGACACTCCTGTTCTTTCTAACTGTCTTGATACTCTCTTGACGTATCACATCAATGAACATTCTCTATCGAAACAGGATTTCTATCTTAAAATTTAAACATGTCTTCACAGTCTATGACTGTTCATTTTAATCTGCATATCTAATTTTGTAATACTATTTTTAAAAAATCCCAAAATGTTTTACTTGACTCTCTACTTTAAAAAAAAACCCTCTTAAAACATCATTTATGATACCAGATGGTACTGGAAATAATTGGATGGCAAGAGTAATGTTGGAACTTTGAAAATTGGGTGAGAGTTAGGATGTTGCTTTTTCTTTTTATTCTGACCCATATAAATTGTAAATCAGATGCCCATTATTTCCAGAGAAGCAGAAAGAAGTGGGGTAACAGGTATGGCCAGGTCCCCCAGTTTCAGTTCCCATTCCCCATCCTTGCTTATTCTCACACCTGTCGAAAATATCTTTGGCAGCTTTTATTAAAAGACAAAAACTATGTCACTAAAGATGAGTCTCTGTGCCAAAGTGCCTTTCAGCAAAAAAAGGCTGTTTTTTTTTAAAAAAAGGTTGCAGTAATAATATCATAAAATAAAAAGGGGTTCCCTTCATTTTGGTTTCTTAGCAATGCTATACAAGAATAGAGATTCCTTGCCTTAAAGTTGCTTTGAATAACATTTTATGAGAAGCATTTACATCCACATCAAGGCCTTTTTAAATTCTTCAACATTCTTCAGCACCTATCCACAATTTAGCTTCAAATAACTGTTACAATCTGATGTTATGTGGACAAGCATTTGTTAACTTTTGAAGGTCTAGAAAGCTCAGTTTGTCATCTTTCTTAGTTTATAGGCTAAATCAGGGGTCTCCAACCTTGGCAACTTTAAGTCTGGCGGACTTCAACTCCCAGATTGTCCGGCTTAAAATTGCCCAGGTTGGTGACCCCTCAGCTAAATAGTTGAAATATGTATGGAAGAAATTCTCCAAGATGTTTCAGAATTTTTTACTTTCTTAGCCTGTCTCTAGAGAGTGATGGCTATGCCACATAAGTTGCTTGGTATGCAGTTACACAAACACTTGTGCAGTCAAATATTTCCTGTCATTAAAAGGTGGTCAGCTACTCACTTGTTAGAACACAACCTATGTTACAACAGCTTTATTTAACAGCTCTGGGCCAGCTTTTCTGCTTTCCTGCTGCTTCTGTTATTGCTTTCGAATATCTTGGTATTGGTATTGTGCATGTATTAAGCTCTTGCTGTTTTTCTTTGTTTTCTTTTTATACTTTTTTTATTAACTCAAGTGACTACTATAAAACCAATATTTTTAGCAGATCTAGAAAAGTCTGGAAAGAACTATTTAAAAATAAAAGGAAAGGAGTTTTTAAAGTGGAGCTGATTCCAGCTTTTTTCCAAATTAAAATTATTTGTAGTTCTTTGTCATAATATATAATAGTGAAAGTTATAGTTATTCATAAATTAATTGTTCAAGTAAAAGTCTTTCTTAGCATGTTAATTAGTGCTGTGCAAGTAAAATATATAATCTTTCTAAAAGTTAATATCTTTCCATATTTAAATCCAATAATTAAAATGTTAGTATTTTGTTTCGGAAACCACAGTTAATATTAGTGATGCTTCAAGAATTTCTGTTGAAATACACAGTACCTTCCCATGCTTTACATTTCCCTTTTTTTTTCTTTTTTTTTTTTTAGTTCTGCAGAGTCTGAAGATTTAGCTGTTCATTTGTATCCAGGAGCTGTTACTATTCAAGGGGTTCTTAGAAGAAAAACTTTGTTGAAAGAGGGGAAGAAACCAACAGTAAGTTATTAAATAAATCATTTAAAATGTTTTCAAAATTCTCCTGTTTCAAAAGTATTTTAAATTATTCATTTTAATTAGATCACCAATGATTGCTCAAGTGTTTGAATTACGTACATCTCAGTAGGTTGTAAAGTATTTAGAAGGCAGTTGATAGGAAAACAGGATATACAACATATAAAATACAAATTGTGGCAAGATATCTCGTGACTTACTCAAATAATCTGTGCGGCTACCCCACCAATGTACTTCTTGTGGCTGGTGTTGAAAAATACCTGAGACTGACAGTAGTTTATGTCCAGGAAATAATTTTTTTTAATTTTGGGGTCTTGGATGTTAGATTTACATTTGTTTGGGAATCTTCCACATCACCACAGCACAAAATGTTTTATTACAGTTTATAATGTGGATTACAGCGAACAATATCCTGAAAGTCTCATTCTGCTTAGTTAATGTGTAAAATGAATAGGAATTAAATATATACAAAATTAAGATGCAATGGAAGATACATTTTGAATTTATTAACCTTGTGATTTTCTAATCATATAGGTAGCTTCTTGGACCAAATACTGGGTGGCTCTATGTGGGACACAGCTTTTCTACTATGCTGCAAAGTCTTTGAAGGCTACAGAGAGAAAACATGTGTGTACTGTATTCTTGCTTTTAGCTGAGAGGGATAGTTTTTGGCAGAAGGATTTTTTTCAGCCTTTCAGTGTGAATACTGCATATTCTACAGCACTGAGCTACCATCGTTCTATAAACTTCATATTGTCAAAATATGTAATTTATTTGCTTCCTCTGTTTTAACCTTGAGCTTTGCTGCAAGCAAGTTGTAGCAATTTTTAAAACTAATTCCAAATTCCTGCTGTAATTGTTGCAGAAAGGTCCATATCTAGAATCTGTACAAGGAGCTTTATAAATTCAGTTCAGTTTTTCTGTGCATGGAAAAATAACAATTTTCAGTCCACACAAGGAGATTCAAAGAAAAAAAAGTTTTCCAGAATTGACATAAAACTTGCTTATGTGATACCCCTGTTTGTGGATCAAGATTCAGTCCCATATTAACTCTGGGATATATAAAATAGTGTACCCCTTTTGAGTTTACTTAATCTGTGTTGAATTACAAAAGCCAGCAGGTCAATTTTGCTCTTTTTGTTGCAGCCATTATTTTTAATGCAAATATTGCTGTACCATTTCTGTTCTTAATTTCTTTTCATTGATGTTCCCCCTACTCCTACTCTTAGTTCAAATCTACACCAAGTAAGAATGTGTCAGTAGTGGGTTGGATGGTTATGATGGCTGATGATCCAGATCATCCGGATCTTTTCCTACTCACAGATTCTGAAAAAGGTCAGTAACATTAGTTACTAGTGGTAAATTCTTGATTTAATTGTCTTTAGAAATAACAAACACTGCAGTATTCACCTTTGTCCAAATTGAACATTAGCAGATTTTGTCCCTCAAATGGTCAAAGTCTCTTCAGCAAATCAGTCCAGAAAGTAATCAGTGTTCTCCTCCAAATTGAAATTCAGTATTAACCAATTTACTGATACTAAATTCCATTGTGAAGAGGACAAGTGAATATTGTCTGGACTTTTCATTTGTAGCTTGAACAATCATTTGACATTTAAAGGATACCTCTTCCCTGTTATTGGACATCAGTGGTTCTTATTAACTGTTAAAAGAAAATTAAGAGTCATGTTACATTTAACAGATACCTTTTCCCTGCGATTAGTTGTTAAATCAATTATAGTCTTCGATTTTCATTTTAAGGTAGTTCAAAATTACCACAGCTTTTGAAAAAATGACTTATAACATGTATTTGCACTTATAACTGTCGCAACACCCCCACTGTCAAATGATTGCAGTTCAGACACTTGGCATCCGGCTAACATCCTGCTCATGTGTACTACCGGTTGCAACATCCTGCAAATACGTGATCATTGTTTGTGTCCTTTGTTGCCAATTTTTAGCAAAAAATGCCCATGTGATTCATTTAATCATGGTGATTTGCTTAATGTCCATCATAAAAATTGTCATAAAATCATTCCATTACAACCGCCATGAATTACAGTGGAAATTTCAGTCATCTTTTATCGTAAATCAAGGATTCCTGTAATTATACTAGTGTAATACAAAACCCTTCAGGGTTTATTTGTAGTAGTGAACTATGAATGGGGCCCTAATTCTTGAAGACGGGACTAAAAAGAATTACATTAACCAATAATACATATTTATTTATCTGTTGCTGGAAAGTCATTTCAATGTTTTAATCAAATTACCTTCTTTGAAAACAAAAATCTAACCTAAGTCCCTCGTAGAAAAGAATGGTGAAAGGAATTCAGAATGCAAGCAGTGTGAGGTTAGTTTTTAGTTTAATAAGTAATTTGACCTAAATGGTCAAAATGGAAAAATGTTGGAGCTTCTGGCCTGGAATATTATTATAGCAGCTCAGAAACTTTATATGCCAGGAAATGGGTCTCAGGTGGATTTTGCCTGCTTAGCAGATAAATGAGAAATTATCTTATAAGTGAATAATTTGTGATGGAGATGACTTTATATTGCAGATAAAATTGTACAAATAAAATAAGTCTTCTAGGCTCATTATATGAAAGAAATATTGGACATATGTTTAAAGTTCTATACTTTTCTCTCAGAGAAAATTCTTGATTGGCTGTATGAGTACATATTTTATCATACATTAAAAATACTGGTAGTGTCCGTTGCTAGATATATATATTTGTCTGACAGGTCAAAGAAATGGCTACAAGATTTGCTCCAGAAAGTTAGGGGACTCTGCCAAGGGGATTTTGACAGTGTTCAAGTGAAAATAACCAATAAATTCAGTCAGTGGAAGCATATGATTGAATTCCACCCACTAGGTTTTTTTTTAATGTTTAATTGACAGCATTCCTCATTTTGTCATTCAGGGAATTCATACAAGTTTCAAGCTGGTAACAGAATGAATGCAATGCTGTGGTTCAAGCATCTAAGTGCTGCCTGCCAAAGCAACAGACAACAGGTGAGAGAGCAAGAATTATAAAGTGATGCTTTAGTTGCCATTAAGACCTAAATATAAAGTGGTTCCTCACAAGATACAAAAAACTTGTGTATTATTGTATTGGTCTGTCCCAACTCAGTAGAGGTGAGGATGGGTTGAGGGTTCTTTTGGATTAGGAAGCAGTTGCACACCACTTTCTTAAGAATCCTGTTTGGATTCAGTTGTGTTTGACAGCTGTCATCCTGTCTCCATCCTTCCCTTTTGAGGGAAGACTGTTGAATGGTGGGGATTCAGCTGCCAAATGTCTTAGAAGTGATGTCTATGGACTCTTTCAGTTTCAGTTTAAACCCAGGCATGGGATCAGAATAAGTCATTCTAATTTATTACCTTTGTTGGGAACTAGATGAGTGACCACTTACCTCTTGGTCCTTTAGTCTCTTAGCAGGCTTTGATATCATCAACCTATAGCATTGTAGACTACCTGTAGGGGATTGGGGGTGGAATTGGAGGCATTTTTATCTTTCCCACATTGATAGTTCTAATCAATGATTGAAGAGGAAGAAAGGTCAATCCAGTGATTGCTCACATGGGATACAGCAAAGTTCATTGGGGTCTCCCCTTCCACATCTATATGAAACTTCTGGAAGAGATCATTCATTAGTTTGTGGTACAGTAACATCTATATGCTGATGTTACTGAGATTGATATTGCTACTCAGGGCTCATCAAGGGATTCCACTGATGTCTTCATGTAACTCCTGGAACATGTTTGGAATTGGATGAAAACAAACAGATTATAGTTGAATCCATGCAAGACAAAGTTGCCATTTGTTCATTGCATTTCTCTATTTGCTCTAGAGTTGCCTCTAAAGGGAGAAGCACTCGACTTGGAGTTTCTCTTGGCTACTGCTAGATTTACAGATGGAGGCTGTGGGCCTTTGCCCACTTTTGTTTATGTGCTGAAGCAGTAGAATCTAGATAAAATTACATGCTCTTGTGAACACTAATCTGGAGTTTTACAGTCTGTTCTATGTGGGCTGCCTTTAAAGGGGATCCAGAAACTGCAGTTGTGCATACTCAGTGCTACAGGCAGATTACATCTACATTGCAAGCCTTAGGTTGGCTACAAGAGGTTTCCAAGTACATTTCAAAGTGTGTGCTTTAACTTACAAACTTGCATGTAAGTACCTTCAAGACTATCCTCTTCAATCTGAAATGGACCTCTCTGAAGTGAAGTGAGAATAGATAAATCTTTCCTCTTCCTCTCCCTCCCCAAAAAATGAATCCATTTTTTTTAGCCATGACAGCCTTTCCCCTGGAAACAAAGCTGATTTATTTTGTTGTGTATAGAGTTCTCAATCATCCAGATCACAGGTGTCAAACTCGATCGCGTCACATGACATCATGTGATGTATTGTGATGTTTTTTGCCTTTGCGGAGTCCAAGTGGGTGTGGCTTGTGCATGATACATACAGGCTGCCAGTTTGACAACCCTGGTCCAGATCATGGTTGTCCCAAAGGTGCTTTTTAATCTAGTTGAGTATTTTTTAGTCCAGTTGACTATTTCGTTCATGACTGGTAGTTCAGCAGTTCAAATCTCACCCATTGGAAGTCAGGGTTGGTTAGGAGCCGAGGTGGCGCAGTGGTTAGAGTGCAGTACTGCAGGCTACTTCAACTGGCTGCTAGTTCAGTTCAGCAGATCAGATCTCACCAGGCTCAAGGTTGACTCAGCCTTCCATCCTTCCGAGGTGGTTAAAATGAGGACCCAGATTGTTGGGGGC
>JANHGD010000746.1:139117-149171 GCA_027560375.1 Imantodes cenchoa
CATCCTCTGTCCCGA
This sequence comes from Imantodes cenchoa, assembly GCA_027560375.1. Lineage (NCBI taxonomy): Eukaryota > Metazoa > Chordata > Lepidosauria > Squamata > Dipsadidae > Imantodes > Imantodes cenchoa. Next base: position 139,133 of record JANHGD010000746.1, read on the forward strand.
GCCCTCCAGAGATCATCTACCAATGCGACCAATGCCGTTTCCGTGCTGTAACCCGGCCTGAAACCCGACTGGAACGGATCTAGATACGAAGTTGGATCTGACTGAGAAGGAGGCTCAGCAGAAGCACCTCACTGAGGACTACGAGCATAGGCTTTCTAACCAGAAGGAAGACCTCCGGGAGTGCAAGGCCACTGCGGGCTGAGATGGTCAGACAGTTCCAGGCCATGATGCAGTCCCACTGGAACAAGGCCCTCCGGTTCTATGTCACCAGCGGCGCTTCCCTCCAGCCTTCGCCCACAGCCCCACACCAGGAGGCTGAAGCAGACCCCGAGTCGGAATTTCTGCCCCCCTCCAACCCACAGAAAAAGACCCCGAAGGGGGAGACTCTCTGCAGCAACACAAGCATTCATTTCAAGTATCTGGCCCAGGGGCCATAGTTTGAGGACCCCTGATTTAGTGCAATATAAAAAATGCAAATAATTTTTCTGCAGACCACCAAATTTTTTTCATGGACCTCCAGTTGGTAACTGCTAGTATAGAAAGATAAAGCACACCATTGAGAACCCTAGAAGGACACTAAATGTGGGTATATTTATTTGTATGTTCAATTTATACAACTGCTATCTCCCATTCATGACTCTGGGTAGCTTACAATTAAAGCAATGCAAATTTTTTTTGAATATTTATACAAAACATTACAAAAACATTAAACCAATTAAAAAGTAAAAGCCATATATACAGTGACTGGGAGAAAATTTATGGAAATATTTATTATGGAAATAAATAAAAATATTTGTTTATATATTTATGGAAATATTGTTAAAAGCTTATAGCTGTACTAATAAATGATATTGTGCTCTCCATATATGGAGGAACCACATGATTGGAAAGCAAAGAAAATGTCCTCGCTTGGTTTAAAAAAAAAAAAAAAACAGATGACAGAACAAGAAATGCTCAGGATTTAAACTTCAGTTATGTTCTACAAAATATTTCCTTATAGCTAGCTAGCAATTGAAGACTTTAGGTTTTGTCTTCTGAAACAAACCTTCCTGAAAGGTTTGTGTAGGACTCACCGGCAAGTGGTGTGGTGTATTTCATTTACCAGTTAGCCATTTTACCACTTTACTATTTTCTTAATAGCCAGCTTTGCCATGCTGAATTTCAGGAGTCTCTTCATTCCTACCCTTAGCTCACTATTCACTTTGGAAGCAACATCTATTCCATTGATGTACTGTGGAATCCATTGTCCTCCAGCTTTTCAAACTGTTTTGTGAAATCCTAGGGTTCTGAGAGAAGTTGATGAGTGACTAAGGACACACACAAAAAAGTTCACTTTAGCACAGCCAATTTTCTCTCACTAGAGCTTTGTCTCTAGATCAGGGGTTCTGGCAGTTTGTTTTAAAAACCTAACAGATTCTCAGCTTGAGTAATTTTGAAAACTTCTTGTCTAAAATACCAAGCAGAGAGGAAAGTAATCACTGACCTGAAGCCTATCAGGCTTCTAGTTTGCTGCTTGTTCTCTCAATCTTATTCCACAGCTTGTTGAAATCAAGTTACATACAGATGTGTAAACAAATTATTAGCTACTACAGTAGAACAAGGAAACTGTATTCATGACAAACTCAATAGTATCTGCAACCAGAAAATGTTGCTAACTTGGAATTGCTTTCAATTTTTTTCCATAAGAATTTATTAAAAATACAGATAGTTCTTTTTGACTATGACACAAAATTGTATTTGGTAACAGTTTTAGTATTATCTGTATTGTACTTGTTCTTGAAGTCTTTTTTGAGATTATATAAATTTCTGTCATATATACATTTTGAGATTATATAAATTCAGATTGTATAAATTAATGTTTTTCATGAAATAATTTCATCAAGACCAATTTAAGATTATTGTGATATTTAATTTATCCATATAATAGTTATCATGGTTCTGGTCCAGATTTTTGAACTTGGAATAAGCCTTTTCATAATATATCTTAATATGGAATTGGACCTCTGGTTTGCTTGTCTCCCCCAACTTGTCTCACTGGTAAAATGGGATCCTTAACCAGCTATTAAAAGTATGTAAGTAACAATGTATGGCTCAATTTTAGTAACTGAATGTTTTGTATATTAATCAAATTTATTTAGCCACCTACCTCATGGAAAGTGACTCTAGACAGTATACATTAATCCAGTAAAACAGTAAATATAAAACAGATTACCTAAAACCATTATATACTAATTATTAAAACATTGAAAACATAAAACTAACCAACTGAAGAAAATAAAGAGAACTAAACAAAAAAGAAAATAATAGATGGAGGGATGTTAATAATAATGGAATCACCTCAGGAGTTCACCCTTTTCCTGGGGTCCCCAGGTCTGCTGGAATAACCAGACCTTGAGGGAGCTTTGAAAACTCAGGAATGATCTCATCTTTGAGGGGAGAAGGGGAGAAGATTCTACAATATAGGTGCCATAGCAGAAAAGATCTGCTGCCTCGGGTCTGTCAAACATGACTCCCTAGATGTGGAACCCATAACATACGCATTTCATTAGATCTGGTGGGACAGGCCGATGAAATTGCGAAGAGGGGGTCCCTCAAATAACCCAGTCCAATGCCATGTAGGGCTTTAAAAGTCAACACCAGCCACTCTGGTTGGACCCAGAAACAAATTGGTAATCAACCCAGCTCATGTAGCAAGGATGTAATGTGCATGCTATTGCGAAACACGCAGAACTGTTTTATAGTTCTTCATTGATTTTCTTGAAGATAAATGAAATGAGCAATAGTATTTATTTTAGCACAATGGAGTGAGAGATAGACAATGCCAGTTGAAATGTTCATGTTTCTTATTTTACCCTATTCCACTCTGTTCCTCCTTGTTTTATTACTACTGTTGGAAGCTGTCTGTTACTGTAGAATAAAAGAGTATGGTATTTCAGAGTGTTAGAAACCACTTGCCCTAGGAGCCTGCATTCTGAAGAGCATGATTTCATTTGCTATCTTGACTTCCTGTTGTTCTTATGAAAACAAATCTATCCGATCTTCTGCTGACTTTTTAACAGGTAAAATTAACAAAAGTCTCTAATTCTTCTTTGTGTTTGACTCCTGCTTTCAAGTACATCACTTCCTTGTTCTCTGCCTTTTGTTTTCTTATTAAAGTTTGCAACCTTCTGTTCTTTATGTTTGATTCTTCTTAATTTTGTAATTTGTATCTTTAAAATATACATGTGCTTCTGTGAGTCCTCTTCATATAAACACTGGTTTCTTTCTTATAAATACTTTTCCACTGACCAGGTGAAAACATAGAACTTGAAGTATCCCTTTTGACATCAGGTTCCATTAGAAAGCGGAATTGATTTTCTTGCTTTATGTTCAATCAGAAACATTGGTACATTATGATTAAATGTGAAATTGGGTAGAAGATTGCAAATGGTATAAGACCTTAATGATGGTACAGTTTTTTTAGACAGTCATTGTTGAGGAAATATATTTTCTATGTGTGATAAAAATGCCTTTGAATCTTTCCTGGGTTGAGAAACAGTTGTCCCAACCCAGAATGTCTTTGTGTGACTCATAAGCACAGGTAGGTATAGATCAGTGATGGGAACCTTCCCTATCGGTTCACAAATGTGAGCTCACTCGCTTTGCTCACATGCGCCTCGTCTGTGCATGTGCACGGCCTTCTGCGCATGCGCAGTGCTTGCACATTATGTCATGATGGGTGGGCACAGACTCCCTCAGTCGCCGCTACCGGTTCGCATGATCCAGAGAGAACCGGCTGAATACCACCACTGGTATAGATACTGTCTCTTAAGTTAAAATGTATAACCCAGCTGCTAAGAGTTAATAGAAAAAAACTATTGAAATTAATTCATATAATAGCTTTTTTAAGTGTAAATGTAAAAAAATGTTTCAACTTAGTAAATAAGCTTTCAACATTCCAGAAGATAGGCTTAAGATACAAAAGGATCTTGATAGACTTGAACATTGGGTGGTATCTAACAAAATTCAACGGTGAAAAAAGTAAGGTTCTACATTTAGGCAGGAAAAACAAAATGCACAGGTAGAGTATATATGGTACCTCGCTCAATAGTAGTAACTGTGAGAGGGATCTTGGAGTCCTAGTGGACAACCACTTAAATATGAACCAGCAGTGTGCTGCAGCTGCCAAAAAAGCCAACACAACTCTAGGCTGCATAAACAGAGGGATAGAATCAAGATCGGAAGATTAGATAACCATTTGTCTGAAGTGGTTTCCTGCCTAAGCAGGGGGTTGGACTAGAACATCTCTGAGGTCCCTTCCAACTCTGTTAGTCTATTCTAAATGAGATCACATGAAGTGTTATACCACTTTATAATGCCTTGGTAATGCCACACTTTGGAATGCTGCATCCAGTTTTGGTCACCACAATGTAAAAAACGTTGGGACTCTAGAAAGAGTGCAGAGAAGAGTAACAAAGGGGTTAGGGGACTGGAGCAGAGATGGGTTCCTCCGTTTCGGACCTGTTCACCCAAACCGGTAGCAACCCTCTGGTGACGTCACGATGACATCACAGAACCAGATTGGTTGGTGCAAGTCTGTGGAGGCCACCATCTTTTGGGAATTTTGGGGAGGGTTTGGATTTTTTCCCGAGTTTTTTTCTTCTGCGCATGCACAGAAGCCGATCTAGGTTTTTATGGATTTTTTTTCTGATTCTTTGCTACTGTGCATGCATACAAAGCACCCAAGCACCCACGCAGCATAGGAGGAAGCGAACTGACAGTGAGTTAAGTTAGAACCTACCCCTGGACTGGAGGCTAAAACATAAAAAACAGTTGCTAGAATTGGGTATATCTAGTTTAATCAAAAGAAGGATAGGGGTGACATGATAGCAGTGTTCCAATATCTCAGAGGCTGCCACAAAGAAGAGGGAGTCAAGGTATTCTCCAAAGCACCTGAGGGCAGGACAAGAAGCAATGGGTAGAAACTAATAAAGGACAGAAGCAACCTAGAACTAAAGAGAAATTTCCTGACAGTTAGAACAATTAATCAGTGAAACAGCTTGCCTCCAGAAGTTGTGAATGCTCCAACATTGGAAGTTTTTAAGAAGAGATTGGATAACCATTTGTCTGAAATGATATAGGGTTTCCTACCTAATCAGGGAGTTGGACTAGAAGACCTTCAAGGTCCCTTCCAACTCTTCTCTTTAAAGATTTAGTTCAAATCTCTTAAGTACAGGGATGGGTGCCTACTGGTGTGCTCGGATGTCCGGATTTCCGCATCAGCATGTGTCCGTGATTGATTTTGCTTCCTGCTTCTGCGCAGGAAACAAAATCGCATGAGAAGACGCTCGCTCACACGAGATTTCGGCAATTTTTTTTCCACGCATGCGCAGAAGTATAAAATTGCCGAAATCTCGCGCGAGTGAGCGTCTTCTCGTGCGATTTCGCTTCCTGTGCAGAAGCAGGAAGCAAGATCAATCACAGAAACATGTTGATGCGGAAATCGGGACATCCAGGCACACCGGTAGGAACCCACCCCTGCTTCAGTATACATATCTTTCCATCTCACTAAGATATTGGTGGGGAATGACAAGATATGATGGAGGTATTATAATCCTCAGCTTCTTTTGGCTTTTCACAATACATATACCTACAGATATTGAAACAAAAATGTATTCACTTTGTCCTTTTTGAACCAATCTTATTTTACCTATATTATGCAAACAAGTGGAAAAATTGGACAAGCATCTTGTGAATTTTTTGTAGATTTGAAACCAATGAAAATAAAGCAAAAATAAAAGCAAAAGAGATTATTTTTTATTTTTTTTTCCAGTTTCATAGCACTGTAGTTTTATAGATTATAATTAGTGTTATTTTATAATAGTTTTACTTTCATTGTGCTTCAGTTTTATATATTACAGTTTTAATGTTAAAAAACTAAGTAATTCTTGAGAATTACTCTGGTCTTAGAAATACATTTTGCTGTCATACTATGCTATTATGCTACTTCTATCTCTGACTTGAGATGTTTTAAGGCCTTGCATTTTCTATTTGCCTGTGCTTATTTTGTGTTGGTCATTGCTTTGCTCATAAGGAGGTAAGAATAAATATTAGTTTAAATTCTGATGGATAACAGTTCTCATATGAGAAGGAAGGGTAGCAGATACGGATGGACAAAAGGGAGGGAGGACTCTAGGAAGTCGAAGATTGGAAGTGAAGGTCTTGGCAGACAGCTCACATGGTTAACATGGACAGAGCTGTAGTGGCTGTTGAAGATAGATTGTTGGTTTCAGTCCAGAAAAAGGGTGATGAGGGATCCTAAAATAGAATAGGCAGTGTTAGGTCCGGTGAATGTTTGTTAGTTCATAGGTAATCAGAAATCTATAGTGTTCAATAGCAAAATCTTGGGGAAAATGTTGAAGAGATTGAACATTGAAGGGACTACCTTTGGTGAGGTTGAAATGATGCAAGATGAGATTATTGGAATATCACTAGTTAGATCAATGACAGTAGCTAGTTTTCTGACTGAATCAGAAAGAGGAAATCTTGCCATTAATACAGGTGGTCCTCAACTTACAATAATTTGCTTACTGGCTGTTCAGAGTTACAACGGCACTGAAAAAAATGACTTATGACCGTTTTTCACACTTATGACTGTTGCAATGTCCCCATGGACACGTGATCAAAATTCAGATGCTTGGCTACTGACTCACATTTATGATGGTGGCATGTCCCTGGTTCGTATGATCACCTTTTGCGACCTTCTGATAAGCAAAGTCAATTGGGAAACCAGATTCACTTTACAACCATGTTACTAATTTAACAACTTCAGTGATTCACTTAAAATGTGGCAAGAAAAGTTGTAAAATGAGACAAAACTCATGTAATAAATTTCTCACTTAGCAACATAAATTTTGGGCTCAGTTGTGGTCGTAAGTTGGGGACTATCTCTACTTGCAAACCCTTCTGTTACTTTTAGATTAGAAAGAGTAAATACAGGTAGATTTAAAATAGAGCACATGTTTTTAAATTTATACATTAAAATGCACACAAGTACATGTCTAAGCTGCCTGATTGAATAGAACTGAAAGTTGGACTTCAGAAAAATTACTTCTGATATACTTTTGATACACTATTATATCTGCAGAAGTGGAAGAACAACCTGTTCATACTAAAATGCAGAGCAGTCAGAAGTTGTAATTCATACTTACAAAGTTTAGCTTGGTATAAAACTATTTCTACCATGTAGCTTATCAATAGTTTGAAAAATAAGAGAAAAAATAACTGAGCTATTGTTTTGCACTTAAAAAAAATTAAATCCTTTCAAAACCTTAAATGTATCCATGGCGGAGTGTAATACATTCTACCTTAAAGTCCTAATTGAAATTTAAATCTGATGCTGCAGCATATAACCCTGAATTATAAATAAATAAATACATAGTGTAAACTGTAAGTCATACCAGGATTACAAATTTGCAGTGGATAGAGGGAAGCTTACTGTTAAGTCTGCTATTGCAGCAAGAACAGACCACAGCATCATTTTAAAGACACCCTGGCCCTTTAGAAGTGACCTAGCAGCTTAGTTACAACTTGGCTGAATCTAATTAATCCTTTAGAGATGAGGTTTTTTTTCACTTGGGAAAACCCTGTTGTAATAAACACTACCCATGCTGTGTTTTTGCATTTAAACAGCTTTAATTGTGCTAGGCAGTAGTCCAAACCTTGAGCGTACAAGCTGTGGCAGGAAAATTAGTTTTTACTATGATTGGGTTAGCCATTTCCTTTATTCTTTTGCTATTCTGGAATTGTTCTCAAAATTTCCCCTCTTTTTAATTATTTCTTACCCATGATCCTAGAATTATTCTTATAGTTAGTGGTGCACTTAATTTTATGTCAGCATAATTTGAGATTCTGTATTTTTACAGCCTTGTGTGTTGCTGATGTTTGATATACTATAAGTCAGGGGTGTCAAACTCGCAGCCCGTGGGTCGGATGTGTCATGCGCTAGCCATGCCCACACCCAATTTAGCGAAAGGGGGGGGGGTTCATGACGCAGGTTTCACACCCCTGCTATAAATACAGAATGTTTCATTGGCTGTTCACTTTAATAACAACTGAAAAATTCTCTATGTTAATGTAATGCAAACATTTAAGCTCTTCCTTCTGATATAATTTCCCTCACTCAAAGGGAAAAGACTGGAAATAAAAATAGTCAGCTGCATTTGAAATTATTCTTCAGTGGTTTATTGTTCAGTATAATATCTGTGGCCAAGTAAAGTCAGAAGGCTCAAATTTTTATACTAAGAGAAAGTCAGAAATTTCATGCCATACATGAATGGTACTGTTTTGTATTCTCTGCACCTGAAAATTTCATCATTTACTGCCTGATAAAAGGTGTTTACCATTTGGAAAGTGAACCTGCCCTGAAATATGTGTGGCTCCCAACCTCTTGGCATTCTGTAAAATCTTGAATTAGTGGTTGTTCTCCTAGTCCTGGGTTCAGATCGATAGAGCCCCTTGTTGGATGTGCTTATTATTTTTGTCGATATTTATAGTGATCAGATCTCATCTTGTTTTGGTTTATATTAAATTTTTATGTTAATATATTGTGATCCAAAGTCAGCTGGAGTTTCAGTAGTATCTAAATTTACATAAATAAATAAAACCCATTAAAATCATTCCCAGCATAGATCTGAGTTTTCAACTAAATGTATACTTTTTTGCATCTAAACATTAGGTGCCTGTCAAATCTGAAGATAACTGTTAGTTTCTAAAAGGCAAATTAATAGGCAGCTTTTTATGTCCATTATATTCTGTTAGACAGATGTTTCTTGTATATTCTCATATCTTTTTTTGTAAATGAATTCATAATTCTTGTCTTATACTCTCACAATAATTAATTATTGCAAATAGTTTAGCAAAAATTAATGTTCATAGTAGAAGAATTGTCTTTATCAATTATTATGTATTAACATTTGCGGACATCACAAATGATGTGATGCCATCTCTATGATCCAGGCAAACAAGATATGACAAATTGTCTCATTTATTTTACATGCATCCTTTGCTTTTAGTATCAAAATTACGTGTGGATTCAAAATTTCCCATTTCAGTAGGTTACAAATCAGAATTGCTCAGGCTCTGGCATGGAAATTAGCTTCATAAATTGATATCCATCATAAGGTTTGCCAAATCTTGCCTGTTTATTTTAGGATTCCACAGTTCTGAGTCCTATTTCAATCTATACTCTTAAGAATAATAATGAGGAAGGGGTCTTTTAATTGCTCTGTTCTTTAATGCTGTTAATTCTAAACCTGAAAAGCTGAAGTAAAGATTGTTAGCCAGTGTGTGGGATTCAGTATTTAGGCTCGTATATTTTCCATTCTCTGTAAGACAGAAGAAAGGGCTTTGGAACTTTTTGCTTCTATTATTGACTGACAGCTGCTTGTTGTAATTTCTGAATACGGGTAGTCCTCAACTTGCTTGTCTTTGCAACTAGTTGCAGCATTCTGTGGATACATGACTGTAAATTGCAAAAAAAAAATTGCTGCTTTCTGGTGGTTTTTGTCAGATGTTTCAGTTAACAACCACACCATTTGCTTAATGACTGTGAAAAATGTTTTTTTTTAAAGGTTCTGTTATGTAGGTGCCTACACAACACCTTGACTTACGAGTGCAACAACTTATAACAAGTTTTCTGATTGCAATTGTAAGTAAAGGATTATTTTTAGTGGTAAATTGTTAACAATGGCCTGTTAAAACAAATTCAATTCAGTATTTGTGATGCTGCCTTGTTTTAATAGTTTAAAGGTGAAAATTAACTACAATTTAATTTAGAGCTAATACTGAGCAGCAGTTAAATCAAATATAGAAGTGTCCAAAGTCCTTGCAGCTTCATATTAGTTTAAACTGGAAGGTAACCACTGCAGTCAAGAAAATTATTACAGAAGACTAGTTTCAGGCTGTGTACAAACCCTCAGCACACAACTTGCAATTTTGCAAGCCAGTAGAGCATATTATGTGTGTGTATATGTGTAAGGGGGATGTTTGTTTTTCTAGA
>JANHGD010000746.1:158732-169339 GCA_027560375.1 Imantodes cenchoa
AACGGCGCGGGTTTCGGAGAAACCCCTGCAGACGAGGGGTAACTCCGTAGCGCCGCGGCGTAAGCCACGCCCATCTCCCCCCCAATACAAATTGTTAAGATACAAGCAACAAAGTTATAGTCATACAATCATTTGTGGGAGGAGATGGGTGATGAGAACGATGAGAAGATTAATAGTAGTGCAGACTTAATAAATAGTTTGACAGTGTTGAGAGAATTATTTGTTTAGCAGAGTGATAGTGTTCAGGAAAAAACTGTTCTTGTGTCTACTTGTTCAGGTGTGCAGTGCTCTATAGCGTTGTTTTGAGGGTAGGAGTTGAAACAGTTTGGTCCAGGATGTGAGGTGTCTGTAAATATTTTCACAGCCCTTTTTTGACTCGTGCAGTATACAGGTCCTCAATGGAAGGCAGGTTGGTAGCAATTGTTTTTCTGCAGTTTTTTCTTAACAGCCATTCAAAATTATGACACACTTGTAAAGTAGGATTTACAATCCAGATTTGAAGTTCCAACAGTTGGGGGCCCTCCGCAGTTACATGACCGAATTTCAGGTCCTCAGCAACATGGCTTCATTTACAACTGTCTGCAGCGTCCCACAGTCATATGACCATGTTTGATGATAGTTTTGCTGAAAACCAGCACTTCCGATTTATGGCAAAACTGTGCCCATAGCAGACCACTGGTGTGCTTAATGTCTGCTGGAAAAAAGGTCATAAAATCAAGTCATAATGTGACCAACCCATTTTACAACTATCACAATGTATGAACATAATGGGCTAACTCCATTACAGACTGAATGAGGCAATTAGTAAGCAGGGTCTACCTGTACATACTATTTGTTAAATAGTATATTGGCTCTTGATCTAGTACAATTAAATATCTCTGTACTCTGTGTATGTCTCTTAAGAGTGCACAGATACATAATTTAAAGTGGATTGTGGTCAGATGTTAATGGCATTTTCCCAGTCATTCAGTTTGCTTTTTAATGTTTGTTTCAGTTAGTTGATGGAGCTTCACTAGCTGGCCATGCAAGTGGATGCTAGATGCTGCTGATTATGTGCAGATCAGGAGAATAACTCCACGATCCTTCTTTCCTTTGCATTGTTCCAGGTGCTTAACATTCCTGTTGACTAAGCTCTGCATGCATGAGATGAATAGTTCTAATTCCTTTAAGCAGAAGACTTTAAATTTTATATGATATTATTTCTGCTAGTCGTTCGATTATGAAATTGTATCTAAACTTGATTTTTATGTGCCATTCAGGATTACATTCACTATATGTTTCAAAGAAAATAAAATAATCCTTTTTTCTCCCCTTCCCTTTCCTCCCCTCCCCTTCTTTTCTCAGAGGCTCTCCATCGCCCTTTTGGTTGTGACACTGAACCACAGGCACTGAATGAAGCCATCAGGTGGAGTTCCAAGGAGAATCTTTTAGGAGCCACTGAGAGTGACCCCAATCTTTTTGTTGCACTTTATGATTTTGTAGCAAGTGGTGACAACACACTCAGCATCACCAAAGGTAAACATAATGTTTATGCCTATGAGAGTATGTATGAATGTAATAGAAAACAGGCCTAACTTTGGCATGCATTAATAGTAACAGTAGTAATAAAATGTACTCATTTAAAATACCAGAGCGGTAATTATTATAGGAAAAGTTGAAGGGCACAGAAATGTTAGGATTATAAAATGTGAGAAAATCATTGAGCATATGATGAACTAAATATATCTTACAACTTTTCATCAACAAGGGAGGGGTTGCACTTTCTTAAATTCTTTAAATGTAGGAAAACATATGCCTTTATATTTTTTCTTTTTCTTGGCAAATGAAATCAGCCCAAAATTTATTTACATTTGCTTTAAAAATTAAAAAATTTAGAGCTCAATATTTTATTTCATTAAGCTATGAAAATACTTTTTTATCTAAAATAGTATTATATAATGTGATTTGTAACATTGGTCAAAAATTGGCAACTATTACTAAAATGTCAAAATGACTGTATATAAAACCTTGAATTTGAAAACGGGCCTGTTTTTGGCGAAAATGGGCCGTGTGTACTACAGAGTGCTTCTGGGGATCGGGAGGGCAAAAATGCGACGCACGGAGGGTTCGGGAGGCCAAAACCACCCAGATTTGGTCTATAAGATGCACCTAAATTTTCACCCACTTTTAGGGTGGGGGGAAGGTGCGTCTTATACTCCGAAAAATACGGTATATTGTCTGTGACAGTGTACTATTTAATTTGCTACCAGAGCACAATGTAGCTTTTTCTGTAGTAACTTTTGATTCAAGAAATGAGACGTAACAGCAGTTCTCCATCTAGACTTTATCGGATAACAGACCTGCTATGATTTAGCAGTAAGCTATATCATAGTTGTGGTACCTCTTGCCCATTTTGTCCAGGCAAATATTTTTAGTCTTGATGCCCTTTTCACTATGATTAATCACAATTACATTGCCTCACCACTCCTTTAAAAAAAAAAATTTAAACTTTGCAGAACGGTTATCCAGTCTCTAACTCCTGATATGTAAACACTATATCAAGATAGTATTTAAGCCCCAAGTTATCTTTACATACTCCTGGGGGAAGATTTTTTTAAAAAATGATTCTGTTTTTTCATAAAATCTTTCATGCTGTAAAATTATTAAATATTGGAATACCAATTTGGTGACATAAGAGATGGGTGTTTCAAGATCATCATACTCATTGTCTGGTGATCATTTTGGGATTAGGCAAGTCTCCTGTGACAGCCATTTTATAAATGGATATATTAGAGGCTACAAGTCACTAAGTTCCCCCCCCACACACACACACGCAAATTATCTTATTTCTCTTGTATAAAGATCTGCAAGTATTCACTTTGGTATCCTGCATTGTTGATACCTTGGCACCCAACAATCTGTTTTAATTTCATTCAGTTAATTTTCTATAACCTTGGATTTTTACTTGATTTGGTCTGATTATAATAATTCAAACTAGTATCTGTCTGAATCCTAATAAATTTGAGATCCTCAGTACTTCTGGTGTGTAGTGGAACAGAAAAATTATTCTGTTCTCCAATGAGCTGCTTGCAGAATCCAAGCATGGGTTGTCTTTTGTCTATCTGCCTAGAGACTGAGTTGCTAAGGTTTCTTGGCCACACCTTCTCTGCTGGGCTGAGCCCCAGTTTTTCGACTTAGTCGAGCCAAGAGAGACATAGATAAATTTACTCCAACACTTGGATTCCTCAAACACGAACTTTAAGAGAGCTTTAGAGGAGCAGGCACAGGCAGAATTCAAAGCTGTTTTTTAATGGCATTTGGCTGCCATTTTCTAGCCCAGCAAGCTGTGGGTGTGTGCGCTGCTTCTCCCAGCATGTCTGGCATGACCACCACCACCCAGGGACCCTCAAAGACAAGGCAGAGAATCCGGGGCCAACCCATTTATTTGGGGATCCTCGAGTTGCGGGCACCTGCTTCCTCCACCTGATCACGCCGCCAGTGAGTGCTCTGGATCCCCCGGCCCACTGGCATAACCGCCACCACCCACTCAGCCTCTAAATCGCAGGGCAGCTCCAGATTCACTCCTCGACCCGTCCAGCCAAACTCCAAGAACTTGGAAGGCTAATTTCCCACACGGCACCTTGAGAGTCAAGTTTTCCACTCTTGCGCCATTTTGAATTGACGGCAAGCGCAGCAGGGGCGTCAACGTGGTGGCATTGCCAATTTTCACCCTTCTAGTCCCCAACTTCTATGAGCATATTAGCCCTGCACCTGACCAGCCAGAGGTAATTGCCAAAAACCTTGAACCTCCCAGAGCAACCAGCACCGGACAGAAGTCAGCGGACTGCTCTGTATTAGTGTGGAAGGTGGCAAAGATGGTGGCGAGAGCCCTCTCCCTGAACAAGGGCCAGGCAGAATCTCCCAGGGCCTATAGAGCAGAGGCCTATAGCCCCAGGAACACCAGGGCAGCTGACAAGGGTTCCAGACCCAAAGGCAGTTCTAAGAAGCCTCTATCCAAAGGGGCTTGGTCTGCTCTGGAAAAGGACACCAAGAGGCGCCACAAAGCCTTAGAAAAACAATTATCCAAAGCCCAGCAGCAAGCTCAGGAGGCCAGGACCCCAACTGCCTCTCTTACAGAAGCAGTTTTTTCCAGCTCTTTGCAACCTGATTTGTCTCCTCAGCTTAGTGAGGCTAGACCAGGGGTCTCCAACCTTGGCCACTTTAAGACTTGTGAACTTCAACTCCCAGAATTCCTCAGCCAGCTTTGAGTTGAAGTTCACAATCCTTAAAGTGGCCAAGGTTGGAGACCCTTGAGCTAGACAACAAGAGTGGTCACCAGAGGGTGCTGGTGAGCTTCAATCTGCTTTCACAGCTGGCTATGAAGAGGAATTTCTTCCACTTTCATGCTTAACAACTGCTGACTTGGAATCAGTGCCTCCTATTGCTAGGAGTTCAGTCCCTGAGGCAACATTTACCAGCAGGCCATTCCGTCTAGGGAAATGACTACCTCACCAATTCCTCCCTTGGCGGTCGACTGCAGCTTTTTCTGAGCCAATGGAATGAGTGGGTCCTTCAAACAGTGTGACTGGGCCTTGCACTGGAATTCCTCTCCAATCCTCCAAACCACTTCATCCATTGTCCAGTTCCCAACAACATTGTGAAAAGAAACCTGATGGAGACCAAGGGCCAACACTTACTGGACATCCACGCCATCAAACCGGTTCCCAAAGATCAGGAAGGACAGGAGTTTTACTCAGTCCTCTTTTTAGCAAAGAACAGTTCGGGGGGCTGGAGAAGAATTTTAGGTCTGAAGAAGCTCAACACTCATGTAGTGTACAAACACTTCAAGATGCAGTCCCTTCAATCCATCTTGGGATGCATCAGGGAAGGCGATTGGTTAACATCAATAGACCTCAAAGAGGCCTATCTCCATGTGCCCATACGTCCTTCCCACCGAAGGTTCCTGTGGTTTTCTTATGCAGACTGCCACTTTCAATACTGGGCCCTGCCATTTGGCCTTTCATCAGCCCCCAGGACCTTCACGAAACTGTTGGCAGAGGTGGCAGAAAACATCAGAGCACTTCCTGTAAGGTTACAGTCGGGACCGCCTTCTACCAAGTACAACCTCCCTCAGACCAGTACGCTCCCACAGAGAGGGACTCCTCCGGGTGCCGTCGGCCAAACAGTGTCGGCAGGTGGCCCCCAGGGGGAGAGCTTTCTCTGTGGGGGCGATAACCCTATGGAATGACCTCCCATTAGAACTTCGGATAATCCCTGACCTCAGAACGTTCCGCCGTGAACTGAAGACCTGGATGTTCCGGCAGGCAGGCCTAGCTTAAATATAAATTTTAGGGGAATCGGGTTTTAAACTGGGGATTTTAGCAGCCTAAATTGTTATTTAATTCGGTTTTAATAATGTATTTAAAATGTATTTATATTTATCTTTATTTATTCATATTTATTGTTGTATGGTATTTTACTGATGGCTGTGAACCGCCCTGAGTCCTTCGGGAGTAGGGCGGTATATAAATCTAATAAAATCAAAATCAAAAATCAAACTTAAGAGAAATTTAAAGTTAATCAAATTAAGAGAAGAGCCTCTTTACCCATTCATATGAGCCAGAGATTGAGAAAACTCTCCATCTTATGAATCCATGAGCTAAACTAAATCCTAAAGAGGGGAAACAATCCAGTTGCTAGGATTTTTGTAACCTCATCCCCAGTGGTAGGTTCTAAGTTAGATCACCACCGTTTCACGCATGCACGCACGATGCTACTGTGCATGTGCAGAAGCATCCTGGGCGGGTGGGCGGAGCCTCCTGCCGGCCACCGCTAATGGTTCTAAAAACAGGTCTGAAATGGGAGGAACCCACCACTGCCTCATCCTCTCCTCTTTCATTTTTTCCTCTTTTTATGAAGAGAAGATTTTTTTTTCTTTTACTCTAATCCCTTTTATCGGGATGGAGTTGGGGCAATTGAATGGAGCTGAGCATTTACTGGGCGGCTGCCCTTCCTGATGCCTATGTGGAGTTCACAACAGATATTTTCCCTTTGTGCCCTGATAAACATCTGTCCCTGCCTAGGATTGAATTCTCAACCTTCTGAGTGTGAGACCAGTGTCCTCATCTCTAGGCACACCACTCATTCTCTGCCCTTTCAATAAACCTTATTAAAGAAACTTGGGGAAACTGTTGCTTTTGGTGGTGGTGGTGAGGCCAAATGACACCATTATCTTTCCATCTTCCACTGGCATCTTATTTTTCTGTTCAGTTCCAAATTCAGGATGACACACTTCTCTTGGTTTTTTTTTCCCAACCTGGAAATCTGAACAACCAGAAAAGCTATGGGGTAATGGAGAAAGGTTCCCACAGTTTTCACCTAATTAAAAGTAAAAGTTTTTCATTTTCATTTTCTCAAATCTATTAGTCACATGGTCCAATCACATGGTTCGTGCATAAGCGCACCTTTGTGCCTACCATTCCTGTCTTACTGTCCTATTGTCCTATCATGGCTGTGTCTGGTTGCCTGGTGACATCATTCCTCCTTCCAGGTGTGAGAATGTCCTTGGTTCCCAAGAGAAAGTATTTTATTTTGGCTACAAACTCCCAACTATCTCAAATCCTCCCCCCACTCCCATCCCTCAGCTCCAGTGTGACTGAAGCTCCAAGATGGCTTCAGTCAGATCGGCTTCACGGTTGACATTACTTACAATACTAGCAGCTAACTTGAGATTCTGAAGCACCTTTGGCCTCATTTCAAAGCCCAAGGGGAAGGGAGAAGCTATGAGTAACCATGTATTACTCACCTTGTGCAGCTTTTCTTCCACTCCCGGAATTATCATTATGATGGACACTAATGTCCCCAGGAAGAGAAACAAGGTGAAGCTGAGGCGTGTTATAGTTGAACTCTTGGTAGAGGGACAACAGCCACACAACAGACAAGACGCTGAACCACAGAGACAGGATGCCTGTTGAGAAGGAGTAGTAGTATGAGAAGGCAAAAAAAAAAATTTTCTTATAAGATCACATGCATTTATTTTAGGA
This sequence comes from Imantodes cenchoa, assembly GCA_027560375.1. Taxonomy (NCBI): domain Eukaryota; kingdom Metazoa; phylum Chordata; class Lepidosauria; order Squamata; family Dipsadidae; genus Imantodes; species Imantodes cenchoa. The sequence continues at coordinate 165,755 of JANHGD010000746.1, forward strand.
ATCATGATGAACAGTGGTGTTATCAACATTCCTATTAATGTTGAGAGCTTCATTGCGATTTTCAATTATTTCTTCTTTTTTAAAAAAGTTTTTATTAAGTACGTTTTAAAAGAAACAACATACAATATACAGAATATACATATATACAAATCAAACATACATAAAACTATACAATAACATAAACAACATAACCTAACCTAAAAACATAAAACAAACAAAAAAGGAAAAAATCAAAAATGAAAATAGTATATCTACATTATAGCGTTACGTACTATTATCGTATTCTTACTCCTAAATCACTATTCCTTCAATTTATCAAAAATCAATAAATTGTTAACTTTTAACTTATTATTTTTTTCATCACCCATAATGTCCAGTATATTGTTACTAGTTATTTCGATTCTTTTTTGTATTCCAACTATTTATACCAATTTTCCCAAATTTTATAAAATTCTGTATCCTCTTTATCCTGTAATTGCATCGTCAATTTACACATTTCTGTACATTCCAATATTTTGGTTATTATCATAGTGTTTGTAGGGACTATATCTGTTTTCCACTGTTGTGCGTATAAGATCCTGGCAGCCGTTATTATATGTAATATGAGATATTGGAATTCCAATATCTCATATTCAATTATTTCTTAACATGATACAATGTTGCATATATTCATTGTTTCATCAATGACAATGAAATTTCAACTTTATGACAACCATAAATTTTCTTTACCAGATCTTTTCACTCTTACTATGTATCTTTTCTTTCTTTCTTTTTTTCCTTGTATGTGGACATTTATTTTTTCTTAAATGATTTAAAGTAAACTTTAAAATGTTTTAGATTAAAAACAAAAACAACAACAGATATGGGGTCATGAGAAATAAATAATTTTGAAAAGGGATTCCACAAGGAAATTGTTATGGTTACTTAGTTTTTTGTTTCTAGGATAGTTTGTTATCCTAGAAACTAAGTAACTGTGACAATTTCTGTGTGGAGTCCCTTTTCAAAATTATTTATTTTTCATGACCCTTGTTGTTTTTTAGAAAACAAACTACCCCAAACTACCGCTAAGGAATAAACGTTATTATAAATAAAAATGCCTAGAATATAATTTAAAAACAATTGGTGATAATGTCCCCATGGAGATAAGGGAAAAATTAAGGGAAAAGTCCAGCTGAGCAACTTTCTGGAATCGTCTTTGCGTGACTCATCCTTCAACATCTTGATGCATCTTGATCCTATCTGCTCTTCGTGAGATTATGAGTGTGTAGACTTGTTTCGCATACCACTTTAAGCCACACAAATAATCCTTGGCTTACAACCACAGCTAGGCCCAGAACTTCTGTTGCTAAGCGATGTGATTATTTATCCAACTTTTACCATCTTTTTCTCTGTGGTCATTACACAAATCCAGCTTTGGTCCTCTATTTTGCTTGTTGGGAAGGCCACAAATGATTATCACATGATCCCAGGACTCTGCAATAGTCACAAATACAGGCCGCTTGTCAGATGCCCAAATTATGGTCATGTGACTATGGGGATGCCAGTATTGTGGTCCACCAGTGGCCAGCATAGCTGGCAGCAGATTCAGAGAGTGAGGAGGTTGGGGAGGAACATGGGCCAGTCCTGGAGTCTGGGGAAGACTCTGACAAGTGCTCTGCATTGCAGGCAAAGATGGGGCCAGGACAGTTTGACAATTATCAGCTGCCTTTGGAGTCAGACATCAGTGAGGCAGATGAACAGCTGGAGCCTGTTCCTAGTGTGCGCATGTGCAGAGCTGCCAGATAAAGGGAACAGCTAAGGAACAAGGGTCGAACTGGGAGGAAGGCCACAGGTGGACAATGAATGGCCCCTCCCATAGGGAATAAAAGAGGAGCGAAAGGGGATGGGAGTTTTCAGGAGACAATTAGTTCGCTTAATTGGTTCGTGACTCTCAGAAACTTCTTGCCAAGTTTTGAAGATATTGGCCTGGCTGGCAGCTCTCCAAGTCAGATAAGGTCTGTGACTGTAAATTTACCCTTGAAAGACTTTGCTGGATGTGAATGAGAAGAATTCACAGTAACATAATAAAAAAGGGTTTTTGTCAGGACAAGGAGTCTGCTTCGTGGCTTGTGGAATCCTAGGTCAGAACAGCCAGGATGATAACAAGTGCAAGGATTGGTCATAAGCCTTTTCTTTTCAATACCATCATAACTTCAAGTGAATTGTCAGACACAAGTAACTCAAACCACCAAAATCATTCCGTGAATGGACCCAAGTTTTATTACTTTATTGCTGGTCACCTGTATTACAAGAATCTCAACAGACGGGCTATCTTCCCTTGGGAAATACAGGTTAAGACCTAAGGGTTTGATCTTAGACATTTCCTCCCCCAAATTGGATCCAAACTGGAACGTCTTTTTATACCCCTTAGAAAGGCCCCATTCTCCTTCGGCCCGCTATTTCAACACACAAATGGTCATTAAGTTGATGACTACCTGTACTTTAACTTACGTTGGGGAGAAACTGGCTGAGTCAAGGTGAGGAGTCAAGCGGGGGATTAGTCTGCAATCTTTATGTAAGCATAAAAAGGCAAAATCTAACCCCCCACTTGAATGCACTTGGACCTTATCTAGTCTGGCCCAGGTGCGAACTATCTGTCTATGAAACATCCAGTGAAACAGGCAGGAGCAATAAAGTAGCTAATTGAACTCTTCATGTGCAGAACTGGTTGTTCGTGCCTGACAACTATGACTTACCGAATAAACCACTGAATGGGTTCACAATAATTCTGGGTTGCTTCCAGTTCAGCCCAGTTCTAAGAACCGGTAGCGGTGGCAGGAGGCTCCACCCACCTGCCCGGGATGCTTCTGCGCATGTGCAGAAGCTTCTGCATATGTGAAGCATTGCAAGCGCGAGCATGAACCAGTAGTAAAGGGTTTTAGAACTCGCTACTGGTTCAAACCTGAAGCAAGACAAGGCCCACTGCAATTCACTTAACCCACTTGAGCAACTTGTCCAATGGTGAATTGGCCAGGGTAAGAAGGCTGTAGCAAGTGAGCCATTGCGGGATATCCTAGACCCACATGACCAAGTCTTGTGTTGTATTCCTAAACAGCCAGAATTCAGATGCTTTTAATTTGCTTTTCCCCCAATTTTTTTTTACTTCTGTTTAAACCAGTGGCCAACTCATCTGGGCCCCCAATCTATTAGGCTCCAGGGACTGGTTCTGTGGAGAGAGTTTTTTCCATGGACCATGGTAGTTCATGGATTGGAGGTTGGAGACCCCTGGTTTAAACAAACTAAGTGTTTCATTTCATATTTTTGTATATCAGTTTTGTTTTTCCAAATTGTACAGGTTTTTTTTAATATTGGCTAGAGCAGTGGTGAAATCCAATTTTTTTTACTACCAGTTCTGTGGCCGTGATTTGGTGGGCATGGTATGGTGTGGTGTGGCTTGGTGAGCATGGTGTGGTGTGGCTTGGTGAGCATGGTGTGGTGGGCATGGCATGGCTTGGTGGGCGGTAGCTTAGTGGATGTGGCAGGGGAAGGATACTGCAAAATCCCCATTCCCACCCCACTCTGGGGCCAGCCAGAGGTGGTATTTGC
>JANHGD010000746.1:169439-183143 GCA_027560375.1 Imantodes cenchoa
ATTGTATTTTATTGATGGCTGTGAACCACCCTGAGTCCTTCGGGAGTAGGGCGGTATATAAATTAAATCAAATCAAAATCAAATCAAAATCAAACAGTGCTATATAGACGACATTTTGATTCGGTCAATATCGCCAACTCAAGCAGGATAGGCTCGCCAGACCGTAATAAGAACTTTTCAGAAGCACAGATTTTCAATAAATATGGAAATAAGTCATTTCGTTCCCACCACCCGCCTCCATCTGATAGACTCCACGGTGATAGACTCCAACTCATGCGAAGTTTTCCTTTCCCAGGACTGCCAGGAGAATATAAGATCCTTAATGCATCAGATTCAGGGATGATCCTAGGGTCACTCCAGTCGGTACCCCTGGATCTTCTCTCGCAGCTCTTGTGGAGGATGATCTCTTGCATAGCAATGATTCCTTAGGCACACCTGCATGCCAGGATGCTCCAATGGTTTCTTCTGCCCCACCAGAGGGCAGGAAACAGGAACTCCAACCAGAGTTAGAGTTCCACCGAAGGTTCTTTGCTCCCTCCACTAATGGACTTTGCATGCCATAAAGCAGTGTTGCGCATTCAAGGAGTCTCAACACATCACTATAACATCAAATGCAAGCCTATTTGGATGGGGCGCTCACCTCCAATCCTAGATGGTTCAAGGGTGATGGTCTCTGGAGGACCTCAAGAACAAGATAAATTGGCTAGAACTCCGGGCAATCCACCTGGCTCTCCGCCACTTCCAGAAGACTGAGGAAGGTCGACACGTCCTGATTTTAATGGACAATGTGGCTGCCAAGGCCCACATAAATTGGGAGGGGGCACAGGGAGCAAGGAAGCGAAGAAGTTGGGGCTCTGGGCAGAGAAGCACACACTATCCCTCAGAGTAGAGCATATTAGGGACATCAAATGTACAGGTGGATTGGCTGAGCAGGTTGACTATAGACTAATCAGAGCGATGCCTGCATCCAGATCTCTTCAAAGAACTAGCTGAGAGATTTGCCCATCCGATCATGGATTTGTTTGCCCATCCGATGGATGCCCAGTTGCCGAGATTCTTTTACGGATTTGCAACACTGGGGGCAGAAGGGGTCAATGCTCTCCGCAGCCTTGACCTCAGGGCCTGCTCTTTGCCTTTCCTCCAATTCCCCTCATCCCAAGGGTCATCAGGAAGGTGTTAGCAGAGAGAGCGGAGATCCTTCTTCTCGTCCCATATTGGCCCAGATGCCCTGGTATGCAGACCTGGTCAGCCTCTCAATCTCCCGACTCTGGAAAATTCTCTGAGACAGGATTTCTCTCAGCCAGGGGGTTGTAGTACATCCGGAGCCTCAGTGGCTCCAGTTGACCATCTGGCACTTGAGAGGAGCCTCCTGAGGAAGGACAAGTTCTCTGGAAAGGTGATTCAGACCATTCAGGCTTCCAGACAGCCCTCAACGAATAAGATTTACAATGCAACTTGATCGGCGTTCTGTAAATGGTGCTCCAAGGGGCACCTTGATCTTTTAGTGACATCGGTCCCAGTGATACTGGACTTTCTGCAAGACGGATTGGACAGGGGATTGTCCCCTAACACCCTCAGGAGACAGGTGGCAGTATTGTCCACAGTCCTGAACTGTGAGAATCGGCATTCCCTCACTCACCCTCCTCGGATCCGCAGCTTCCTCAAAGGGGCTGCTAACCTGAAGCCAGCAGTGGTTCATTGTTACCCCACTTGGGACCTGACCTTAATGCTACAGGTTCTTACATCCTCACCATTTGAGCCGTTGAGGACCACCAGCCTCCGGTTCTTGACCTTTAAGGTCCTCTTCCTTGTGGCTATCACTTCGGCCAGGAGGATTTCAGAATTAGTGGCCTTATCAGGATGAGAGGCTCTTTGTATTTTTCATTTGAACAGGGTGGTTCTGTGGTTAGACCTCTCCTTTCTGCTAAAGGTGAATTCCTGGTTCCATAGGGCTCAGGAGATCATTTTGCCTGATTTCTGTCCGGGGCCTAATCTGCCCTGGGAGGAAAGAAGACACACCCTGGATGTCAGGAGGGCTCTCCGCAGATATATCAAAAGAACTGCATCCTCTCAAAAAACAGAATCCATGTTCATATCATTTCAGCCTTCATCCATGGGCAGGAAAGTGATTCCCTCAACCATTGGTCATTGGTTGAAAGCCTGTATTGCAAAGACCTATGAGCTTAAGGCCAGACCTCTACCGAGAAGAATAATGGGCCAATCCACTAGGAGTGCAGCCACTACAGCAGTATGGGCAACACAAGCCTCTCTTGAGGACATTTGCAAAGTGGCGACTTGGTCATCTCCGTCACCCTTTTTCGCCATTACAAACTCGATGTTTATGCCTCGGCTGAGGCGTCCTTTGGACGGAGAGTATTTCAGAGAGCTCATTCCCTGTTGGGACTCCGGGACCAGTCGGTCTCCCTCCCCTAGTCTTTAAGCTTGAGTATATTCCATGCTTGGATTCTCCAAGCAGCTCACTGGAGAAAGAACGTTGGTCTTACCTGACACATTTATTCTCAGTGCGCTGCGGGAGAATCCAAACCCACCCTGCCGACCGTCCTGGTTCAGGGTCTGGAGTGGTCACCCTCCACCATCACGTATCTATCAGACAACTCCACCTTCATCGAAAAACGGGGGCTTAGCCGAGCAGAGGAGGCATGGCCAAGAAACCTTAGCAACTCAGTCTCTAGGCAGATAGGCGGAAGTCAACCCGCAGCACACTGAGAATAAACGTTTCAGGTAAGACCAACGTTCTATTTACAGAATTCAGTCTCCTTTGGTAATTCAAGCATATGATTTTCATATTCCCGAATCTGCTATTCTCCTGTCCAATTTCTACTGCTCATAATTATGATGCTTTCTCATTCCTATACTTTTTAAATATTTCACACTGTTATGAGCCTAATATCAAATGCATATAATGGTGTAGTTCATACATAATTTAAACACAAGAATATTTTAAACTGTGTTTTGATGAACAACTCACTGTGGCCTGGTTCATGCAGTACTAAGTCATTATAAGCAGATTCATGTATTGTCCTAAATTAAACACATTGGAAATAGTATTAATAGTGTACCAGGTCAATGCTTATTGAATTATCTATGATGAATATTAAGGAAACATGTTGTGCAATATGGTGATGTGTCATGGTGAAAATTGTAGAATAGATAAACTATAAAACTGTCATTTATGGAAAAATGCAAATGAATTGTCTGTTCTTTCTGTTTTGTGAGAGACATCTCGAGACATTAACATGGAACACAAAGATATTCTCTGTGCTTAATTTCTAGGTGTTACTACTTTTATGATATTCCTGTTTGTTTGAATGAGACTATTTCCTATATGGTTAGGACAAGGTCAACTTTAAAATAAATCCCATTTTATCTATTTGGAGTCTTCTCTTTGCCTTAGGTGAGAAGCTACGTGTATTGGGTTACAATCAGAATGGTGAATGGAGTGAAGTACGCTCCAAGAATGGACAAGGATGGGTGCCAAGTAACTACATCACTCCAGTAAACAGTCTGGAGAAGCATTCCTGGTATCATGGACCAGTATCACGCAGTGCAGCTGAATATCTGTTGAGCAGCCTCATTAATGGCAGCTTCCTTGTTCGAGAAAGTGAGAGCAGTCCAGGACAGCTGTCAATCTCGCTCAGGTACGAGGGACGTGTTTACCACTACAGGATCAATACCACCACAGATGGCAAGGTAAATCTGTTCTGAGAGACTTTTTTTGTATAACTACAATATATCTGTACGTACCGTATTTTTCGGAGTATAAGATGCACCTCCCCCCCCCAAAAGAGAGTGGAATTGTTGGTGTAACAGTGGTGTAAGCCACTGATCAAACATCAAGGAAGCACTGAGATAATAGTTTCTGTTTTCTATTCTCTTCATAGCAGCATCATTCCCCTCTGCATTATTTTGCAGAAATTGAAAAAAACTCATTTTGGGAGACAAACTCTCTATTAGTTAAATCTATATAACTAATGAGTTGAGATATATTCAGATACTGAGCCATGAGAAAATTACTCTTGTAGTAATTCAGTTAACTTTGATGTGGCAGGTTTACAGCATAATCTCTTCATCTTCTCTTAATCAACAAATATAAAACTCACACATACCCCTTTCAGAGACCACTATCTGGCAGTTTCCTCATGAAGAGCATTCACATGGAGAACAGTTTGTTTCAATCTTGTACTCTCTCTTTATCCAGAGAGGATTGTAGGAGCCAATCTACTCATCGGCCCTTATTCATGGCTGCAAATGTTGGCTCCACTTTTTTCAGAGCCATCTTCAGTCCACCATCCTCCCCATAAATCACTCTTGTCTATATTTCTACATGTAGCTCTGTTTTCCCTCTTTTTACAGGAAAGAAAATGATAGGTTGGCTGCTGACAAAAATCAAAAGATTCCCAAGGGCCTTTATAATCGTTTCTTTCTCTACTTCTAATCACAAATTTTCATTTTCGTCTTTGCTTCTTCTGTATTTTCTGTGCTGAGTGAGTAATCTCAAGAATAAGGACTATCTCTTAAAACTCAAAATATTTCATAAGGCTTTGTTTTGTTTTCATAAATTTTGGTTTATTTTGTTTCAGGAGAACGATTTGGAGAGAAGAAGATTTTTTTTTCTCACTTGCTTACGTTTTCCTGCCGCACTTTGACCAGTTTATATAAGGTCTTCATTTCCTCTTTAACAGGTATATGTGACAGCTGAAAGTCGCTTTAACACATTGGCAGAACTAGTTCATCACCACTCAACGGTAGCTGATGGCCTCGTAACAACTTTGCACTACCCAGCACCCAAGTGCAATAAGCCCACAGTCTATGGAGTGTCACCCATCCATGACAAATGGGAGATGGAAAGAACAGATATCACCATGAAGCACAAACTCGGTGGAGGACAATATGGTGAAGTGTATGTTGGGGTATGGAAGAAATACAACCTTACAGTTGCAGTGAAAACACTCAAGGTATGATTGCAATCATGTAAGAGCATTGTGGTGTTATTGAAATGCATCTGAAGTGTACACTGGTAGACCTAGAGTACTTGCCTGCCTGCTGATGTCATGAATATCAGAGGTTTGTGGCTACAAAAGCACAAACCTTGCGAATGTGGGTTATTTAGTACTGGCAGGTTTTGAAAGGTAGTCCTGAGCTTAAAATCATTCATGAAGGGATTGTTTGAAGTTACAATAGTGCTGGAAAAAAATGACTTGCAACCAGTCCTTGCATTTATCATAACATCCCTGTGGTCACGTGATTGTGATTCAGGGGCTTGGCAATCAGCAGGCATTTGTGATGATTACAGCATCTCGGCATCTCGTGGTCACCCTTCGCAGCCAATTTCCGACAAGCAAACTCAATGGGAGAAGCCAGATTTGCTTAACAATCATGGTAAATACATGATAAATTGGGCACAATTCACTTAACAACCACTTTGCTTAATAATGAAAGTTCCAGACTCAGTTAGGGTCTTAACTCGAGGACTATCTGTACAAATAGAGATGCTCTCCCTCCATATGTTTAGGAAATGGTGCCTATTAAAACTGGCAGACATTTTTCTTCTTTCTGTAAGCTGGAAATTTCAAATTCTTGGTTAGGACAACCACTATGCATATACATATATACAACACACACTATCAGAAACATGAATCCTGCATCTCAGTTTTGCTACAGTGCTTTGTGTCAATCTTGCAATAGCTCACAGGCTTATTCAGAGTATATGTGTGTAAAAAGCCTTTCCTGCAGAAATTAATTCCCCCAAAATGTATTTTTAAGTGAAAAGGTGTTCCATCATTTGCTTGAGGTACTATTGATCCATTTGGAAAAGCTCACATTTTTGTAACTAAAGTATTACTTTCTGAAATATTTAATGTAAATTAAGGGATGATGTACCTGTGAATGCCTATTTTGGGAGCAGATACAAAGAGTACCGGCTGATCACTTCTGGAAATATAGTGCAACCAGTAGTTAGACCTTTTTGGATTTAGAAAGATTCAGAAAGTCATGATTACAAAAGTGTTGATCTCCTGAATGTGATTTTTCCACTGTATATTATGGTTGGGTTGGGAACCAGGAAAAAAAGAGCTGGGAAATTGGATATGTACCTTATTACCCCTTGCAATAAGGCATTTGCTTCCAAATTTCTGTGTAAATTAATTGTGGTTAAAAGGAGGCATGTCTTATCAAACTTCCAGGAAGATACTATGGAGGTAGAAGAGTTCTTGAAAGAAGCTTCTGTCATGAAAGAAATCAAGCATCCAAATCTAGTACAGTTATTAGGTGAGTGTACAAATCTGATCACACTGCTCTTTTTGTTTTAAATATATATTTATTGCATTTCAACTGCACACATCAAACAGTTGAGGCACAGTATTTAAGTTTTACTTACTTTGGACCACTTTGAACAAAACTCTAATTGGAAAGCTTTCCTTTGATGAAATTGTGTTTGCTGATCTTGCTCATTAGGCATGAGAGTTTTCTCTCCAGCTTCCCACACGATTGATTGATTGATATACGATTAGAAAAAACTGTATCTGCTTAAAGTAAATGACATCCCACCACAATCTTTGCAGTTTTTGTTTCCTATATTTTATGTGAATGAATGAATGAATGAATCTGTGTTTGTTGATTTTTTCCCAAATCTATGAACCTGTGCAAATGGGTTTAAAGCAGTTGCAGAGGTGAAATTGGCAGTCAAGGCCCCCTTGTTATTTTTCAAGTTTGAAATTCATCTTAGTCTGCATATGCCTAAAAGGAATGAGTTTTTTTAAGTAGATTCAGAACCACGGTTAAAGCAAACAAAACCTCCAAGCTTCAACCAATTGTAACCCTCATTCCCAGCCCAAAATTTAGTGCAGTCTTTTGTCTCTGCTTGTTCTCAATAAATAATCTCTTTTATTGCAATATATATTCCCATTTTTCTTCATAGCTATAAGAACCAGAAATATTACTATGGCGTCCAGATTATAGAATCATCTTGCTAAACGGGAAACAAAACTGCCACAACTTCATGTGTATCAGGGCCGGGCCACCTGTTATCCACATTAGAGGCTTTAATGTGGATGTCTTTTTGCTAACAAATTTGTCATTAAAATAAAGCAGTATGGTTTGTTGCTTAATTTTGATGGCAAACAGATTTTTCTATATATCTGTCTTGCTGTTTTGTTTTGTTTTGTTTTGTTTTGTTTTGTTTTGTTTTGTTTTGTTTTGTTTTGTTTTGTTTTGTTTTGTTTTGTTTTTAATACCTAAGTAGAAAGGTATGGATGAGAGATTCCTGTCACCAGAAATAGAAAATGAACTCTTGAAGTAGTTTTTTTGAAATTAAACCAAGAACCATATGTAATTACAGGTAGTTTTTACTTGGCATTCATTTGTTCAGCAATTTTTCAAAGTTACAATGGCATTAAAAATGGACTTATGACTGGTCCTCAAAGTTCTGACCAATTCCCCACAGTCGTATGATGAAGATTTGGGCCCGCTTCATTTATGACTCCCTCCCCCCTCCCCCACATCTTGCTGACCTTTCTCTCTCTCCTCCTTTTTGGCATAATTGTCATGACCTTGCTATACCATAGTGCTGTGACTTTTCACTGCATTGCAGCAATGAGGCTTCACATTGCAGTGCTGGGGCTTTTGGGGTATTGTTAATAATCTCTCTCCCCCACCTTCTCTCTCTCTCTCCCCTCCTTCTCTCTGCCCCCCTTCCCCCTCTGTTTCCTTAGTTGCTTTTTGATCTTGTGGAAATTCTATTGTGTCAAAATTATCTGTGTAGAAATCTTTGTAGTATCACTAGAGAATTTTTTAAAAATAAATCATTAAAAAATGATTTCTTTAATTGTGAGAAATAAATCTTTGCTCCTTTTATTTTAATGTACCAGTTTTGACAATTACTGATTAGATTTTACTGCAAAATTGTAAGTACATAAGGATTTACCAACTCTTCTATGTTTCTTCAGGTGTGTGCACCCTAGAACCCCCTTTTTATATAGTAACTGAATATATGCCCTATGGGAACCTGCTGGACTACTTACGAGAGTGCAATCGGGAAGAAGTGACTGCTGTTGTCTTGCTGTATATGGCCACCCAAATATCTTCTGCCATGGAGTACCTGGAGAAAAAGAATTTCATTCACAGGTCAGCAGAAAACCTTGATGTTTAGTAAAGCAGGAATGTAAGAGGAATGTAAGAAAGTATCTGTGAGTTGCACTGCATTATCTTGAGGGTGAAGGTATAATAGGATTTGATTGATCAGACTTATTCCAAGCTAATTTGAATTGAAGGAAATCTCAGGGATCTTGCCCTAGTTTTATCATTTTTAAAAAATTTCAGGACAAATAGCAAGTTTCTTCCCCCTTGGTAACATAATGTATTATATATTTAAACTCTCAGAAACCTATGTATATGTTTTGCCCCCAAATATGTTTCATCTTGATTGTAAGGTAAAGGTTTCCCCTGTCCAGTCATTTCTGACTCTAGGGGAGCAGTGCTCATCTCAGTTTCTTAGACGAAGGAGCCAGTGTTGTCCGAAGATGTTTCCATGGTCATGTGGCCAACATGATTATATGATGAGGCACACAGGATTTTGTTACCTTCCCACCAAAGTGGTACCGGTACCTATCTACTCGCATTTGAATGCTTTCCAAGTGTGGGCAGGAGCTGGACAAGAATGGGAGATCCCCCCATTGCGCAGTGCTTGGGTCTTGAACCAAAGCTGTCAACTTTCCAACTGGTTCTGTGGGCATGGCTTGGTGGACGTGCTGTGGCTTGGTGGATGTGGCTTGGTGGGCGTGGTAGGGGCAGGATACTGTAAAATCTCCATTCCCTCCCCACTCCAGGGGAAGGTTACTGCAAAATCCCCATTTCCTCCCAATCAGCTGGGACTCGGGAGCAGAGAATAGATGGGGGCAGGGCCAGTCAGAGATGGCATTTACCGGTTCTCCAAACTACTCAACATTTCTGCTACTGGTTCCCCAGAACTGGTCAGAACCTGCTGAATCCCACCTCTGACACAATCTTATTCCAAATTTACACTGGCTGCACCACATAATTCATTATGGGACACTTCAGAGACAATGAAGAGAGATATAGTGTCCCTGATGCTGGAGATAACATAGATGTTAAATTTTGAATAATCATGAAGAGTTTCTAGAAAGCTCTGACTCCCTGGGTTTTCTATTTCAACTTCCTTGTTTTCAATCCTTCCTTCAATGTGAGATGTTTTCTTTTCTGCAATCAAATACAGCTATGCCAATGGCGGTTTTTAATTTCAGTTAGATTTGAAAGCACTGTGGTCATTGCTTCCAATAACAGTGGTATCTTTCTGCTAACCATGCTCATCTGAAATAGTTAAACAGTAATATATTTCTGCATTTTCTCACACAGATACGATTCTTTGCTGTTCCTATAGACCCCCTATTGATCTGTAGTCCTCAACTTACAACCACAATTGAGCCCAAAATTTCTGTTGCTAAGTGAGACATTTGTTAAGTGAGCTTTGCTCCATTTTACAACCTTTCTTGCCACAGTTGTTAAATGGATCACTGTAGCTGTTATGTTGATAACTTGGTTGTTAAGTGAATCTGGTTCCCCATTAACTTTGTTTGCAGAAGATTGTGAAAAACAGCCATAAATCACTTTTTTCTGTGTCATCGTAACTTTGAACTGTTGTAAATTGAGGACTGCCTGTATGTTTCCTGTCATTTTTTCTCACTTATGCTTAAGTATGTTTTGTTTTAAGCATGGCTTATTGAATAAATCATTATGATCTCACCTCACATAACATGCATTTTCATCCACCATAATTTATCAACAGTGGTAGACTGTTTTTTGTATAGAAAAACTTTGGAGGCGATTATTAGCTCCCAAGTAGTATTATATAACTTGGCTGCTTTTGATGGGTTTTTCATTTTACTCTCAGTTTACCCTTGAGGTAGCCTTTATGGTCTGCAGCCTTTGCAGTGCATTCTGTTTCTTTTAACTGCCCAGGGAAGTGTTTATGTAACATCAGAAGATGCCCCATAAACTGTTAACTATAACAGGCAGAGGATCTGGTGCTCTGCACATGTCATACCAGGTTTATGGAAAAGAAATGAAGCTAGGAAGAGCACATATTTCAATAATCAAAGGAGCTGATGTCAGATGACCCACTTATCAGAAAGCACTCTAAATAAAGGCCTGAAAGCTGGGATGAGTTTTGCAAAAATCCTTGATCGTCCATTGATGTTTCACACTTTGAAAGCAAGATAGGAAATGGCTTAATAGCTTGAATGTAAATAATCCATATTAAGTGGATTGAGAGACAGTTGGATCTGTTTGCTTAAGAAGATATATAAACCCCCTTGCAAAATGAACAGAAAGTCCATCCAGCATAGAAGAATAATACAATTGAGCACTGAGTGCTTTAACAGAAGCTGATTGACAAATTGCTCATGGACCGCAGTCTACCTTCTGTAACAACTGTAAGGTAGAGCATGGGAAAGTTTTGAAGAGAATCTCTTGTTTTGGTTTTTTCTTAGACAAATCTATTTCAAGATACTTGAATGCAGAGGAAAGGTTGTACAATTAAACATAGCACAGATCAAGCCCCAGCACCAGGCAAGCCTACACAAGGACTGTAATACTTATTCTGACTTTGTAATGCGAGCGAGGATTATTCTCCTTCACATTGGATTCTACACATATGTACGCTATTCCCTGCTCCCTCACCCTTTCCTCTACCACCATCCCCTCTGTCTCTTTCTGCCATACAGTTGACACTTCACTCTGAATTTAATATAAATGGAGAGACAGTCAGTTATGCCTTCCCACTCCCTTCTTCCTCCTCCTGGCACAGACATAACCTACTCCAGATCTGCCAGCAGCAGAACAATCTTTACCTTTCAACACCTTTGCAGTGAATTGTTCATCTCTGCTTGTCTGGATGCTGAGGTTTCTCAGAGTAATTCTGTTTGCCCAGGACTGTGGAATTAGCCTGGTCTCCTCCCAGTGTGTCTTCCCCTTTACTCCCAAGGCTAAGCATTCCCGAACAGATACATATTGCTTGGCATTAAGAGATAATGAATGATTTATCTCTCTGCTGAGATATTCTGCCCAGGCAAAGGGTGAACTGGAATACCACCAAAAGAATAACTGGATACAACTAAATTCCATTGTCCTTTGTTTAGTGTTCAATACTCCATGGCATCACAAAACGATTTTGTTTCTAAACCATATCATCCCATCCAAAAAGCTTTCACAGGCAATCAAGGAAGGTCCTTCCAGACTGCACTTTATCTCTTCCATGTCTTCCTCAACCATTCTTTTTTTTTTTTAAATGAGAATAATATCCAGATCTTATCCAGATAAGTGAATGTTTGGAATGTGGAAGCAAAGGTCTGAGATCTCGGAAAATAGCAGGGTTGAGATGTAGCACAGTTATAGGGGAGGAGGAGGGGAGGGGGAATTCAGTAACCAAGAAAATAAAGCATATAGTTTACAAAAATAATTTCTTTTTGTGGGGCATAATGTTGGGTTTCATTTTCCTTTTTAACAGTGTGCAGTTATCCTGGAATGCCATAGGGAAGGCCTATTTTGCTTCTAGAAATATAGAATATAGAATAGAATCTGGAAGGGACTTGGAGGTCTTCTAGTCCAGCCCCCTGCTCAAACAGGAGATCCTATACAATTTTAGATAAGTGATTCTCTAGTATATTCTTTAAAATCTCCAGTGATGGAGCACCTACGATTTCTGAAGGCAATCTGTTCCACTGGTTAATTGTCCTCACTGAACAAGAATATCAGAAATTGCTGGTACATGGTGCCAAAATGCTACTTGACTGCTCAGCGGCTTTCAATACCATTGACCATGGTATCCTTCTGTGCCGGTTAAGTGAGGTGGAAGTGGGAGGCACCGTTTACCGGTGGTTCTCCTCCTATCATCACCGGTTTACTACCGGTTCTAAAGAACCGGTAGGAACCCACCTCATGGTCCATGTGATCACAATTCAAATGCTTGACAACTGACTCATATTTATGATGGTTGCAGTGTCCTGGGGTCAAGTGATCACCTTTTGTGATCTTCTTATTGGCAAAGTCAGTGGGGAAACCAGATTCACTTAACAACTGCAATGAATCATTTAACAACTGTGGCAAGAAATGTAAAATGGGGCAAATTCACTTAACAAATGTCTTGTTACTTAGCAACAGAAATGTTGGATTCAAATATGGTCACAAGCCGAGGACTACCTGAAGTTCATGGCGTTCCTGGAGGAAGAGGAGGGTCCTTAGGCTTGATCTCTGCTTCCATTTCAAGACTGCTGCATACAGACTCTCTTGTACAGATTAAAGGGAAAAAGGCATTCCTAGATATGGTGTTGATTGCCTGTGCAGCAACATGCGCAGCACCATCGTTTCAATATTTGGCCTTGACTTGGCCTTGGCAAAAAACAACAACAACTGATCAACCTTGAACCAGGCAAAGTTATGAGAAATTCTTTGAGCAAACTTTTATTTTTCATATCACAACTGCCATTTGCAGGGAAAGTACAGATAGGGCAGTGAAGAAAACATATTTGTCGGTCTTTTCAGGCCTTTATCATCTACATGGGCACCTCCACTTTCCCAAATAAGCTGCCACTTTATCTACATTGTCTTCTTTGAAATGGGCCTTTTACCGCATTTGTCGTATGACCTTAGGAGTAGGACTGCATAACAAATGCATTGACATTTCACTCTCTTATTAGTCTCGCTCTGAGAAGGAGAAGAGGAACAGACAAATTGGTTAATGTTTCCTTCCTTATCATGCCATGCTGTGGAAATGGTTGCCTCTGAGTGTTACATTGCAAGGTTTTTTTTCTAGGCTGCCCTTATTCTCACATACAGATGGGGCAAAATCAGTAGTGGGTTTCTAAAACCCTTTACTACCAGTTTGCGCATGCACATGAACCCACACATGACACTTCTGTTCATGCACAGAAGCATCCCAGGTGGGTGGGCAGAGCCTCCCGCCTCCATCATTACTGGTTCTAAGAACCGGTCCGAATCGGGAGCAACCCACAGCTGGGCAAAATGTATATATGAAAATATGCATTCTATTGATATGTATCAGAAGGTACATCCCCCATTCTCCTTTTGTCCCGACTGATGGACTCCAAGTGAAGATCATCAGATGATTGATCTCTACAGCAACAACTGTCCCATTTTTTGTAAAGAGGTACAATTTAATTTTGCAGAATATAAGGGATGCATTTCACGGGAGGTGAGAACATTCACAAAACATATCCTTTATTATAGACTCTGCCATAAAATTATACTGCTTATCATCTCCCACCAGCATTGCCACCAGCAAAAAGAACTATAGACTTTTGGATTAGGTTTCATAAAAGTTCTGGTCACGAAAACAGGCTTTGTCTCATGGAATTTAAAATTTATTGGCACTGGGAAAGAGACCAAGCAAAATGTATTAATGCCATGACTGTCTGGATAAAGTGCTATTGCAGTCACTAGATGGGACTGTTTCTAGCCTTGAGAAAATTACAATGTGTGTTTCAGAAAAAGAAAAAACAAGAAAAAGCAACTTCTTAAATATAAATGTGCTAAGAGTACATTCGCCCAAGAATAGGGTAGAAAGAGCCGAGGTGGCACAGTGGTTAGAGTGCAGTACTGCAGGCTACTTCAACTGACTGCTAATTCGGCAGTTCAAATCTCACCGGCTCAAGG
>JANHGD010000750.1:9878-20343 GCA_027560375.1 Imantodes cenchoa
AAATATTCAAAATAATGAAGAAATGTATATATTCTCTTTTTCTCATTGTTAATGTTGGTCTTCATTTCAGATTTTGGACAAAAATTTAATAACTTGTTTTATGATTGTATGAATACCTAGAAGTTGTATGAAAAGGGAGACTGGGGAGAAAATATTCAAAATAATGAAGAAATGTATATATTCTCTTTTTCTCATTGTTAATGTTGGTCTTCATTTCAGATTTTGGGCAAAAATTTAACAACTTATTTTATTATTTGATATTATGAAATTACATTAATCCCAATGTTCTTAGCACTTAAACCTAAAAATGGTTGATCATACTGAAATATTTGCACAATGTTGGCATCACTTGCATTCTGAAGAAGTATTGAGGGAGTATTGCACATTTTTCAGGCAATAGTGTGAATGGTATTCTGGTAAGGCATACACATTTATCTAACAGAAACATATTTAGTTGGAATTTGCAAGTTAGTAAGAGAACAGCTATGTAATTATATGTTTATGGGTATAACTGAAAAATCAGAGTGGCTCAAAAATCAAACTAACTAAAATGCAGCTAAATATTTGCAGTATTTAAATGCTTACTCATGACCATTTATTTATGCAGCTAGCTTAGAAGATAATGTGACCCACAATTCTAAATCCTAATGAGAAAAATACTGTATGTTTTTAGGCAAAGTTTTAAGAATAGATAATGGTCTTTTAAGTTCACAGAAATACTATACAGTTCTGAGATTTGTACTTTCAAGGATTAGATCTAAACTGCTTATAGTGAGGATGATATAAACCAGTGATGGCGAACATATGGCACGCGTATCACAAGTGGCATGTATAGCCATATTGGTGGGCACGCGAGCTCAGATCTGGCATGCATGCGTGAGCTGGCCTGCTGATTTTCGGGCCTTCTGGGCCCATTGGGAGTCAGGAAACCGGCTGTTTCCAGCCTCCAGAGCGGGTGAAGAAGGTCCATTTTTTGCTCTCCCCAAGCTTTCTAGGAGCCTGGGGAGGGCGAAAATGTCCTTCCTCACCCACCCGGAGGTCCTCAGGAGGCTGGAAACCACCCGTTTGCTGACTTCCAGTTGGACCGGAAGTCCCATTTTTTTTGCTGTCCCCAGACTTCAGAGCCTTTCTAGAAGCCTAGGGAGGGCGAAAATGGCCTCCCCCCCATAGGCCCTCCGGAGGCCAGAAATGGCCCGTCTGGAAGTTGGGAAATACTACCACATGTGGTGGATGTTCCCAGAGGCAAAAAATATTGGAGAAAGATTTAAAGATGGATAGAGGAAATTATAGAATAAAAAGTAGAACTAAAATCTGAATTGTTTTTATTAGGGATTATAAAAGGAAAGATAAATAAAAATAATCAATATCTTACACTGCATATAACAAGAACAGCTAGAATTATTTACGCCCAACATTGGAAATCAGAAACAGCCCCTTCAAGCACAATGGTAATTAAAAAGATATTAGAATGTACTGAAATGAATAAATTAACTATGGAAATACACGACAGAGAAGAAACGGAATTTTACAAAATATGGAACAAATGGTATAATAGTTGGAACATAAAAGCGAAATTAATAGATAATGGTATGACAATAAATAAATCTAGTTTTTTTCTTTAGTCATTTTCTCAACTGGACTGAGGGAGAGCTTCTCTCAACCAATACCAATAATTGAATTTTGTTGTCTCTCACAGAAAATTGAACTTTCAAAGGAATACAGAAACTGGGAAGACAGAGGCCTTTACTCCAAACTCACTCTTCTATTATTCCTTTCTGCTCACCTCTCTGCAAAATTTACAGCAATTTATTTATTTATTTAGTTGTATTTATAGGCCGCCCAACTCCCGAAGTACTCTGGGCAGCAAATTATTAAAAGCACAGATCAAACCATCCCAAAACACAGCACAAATATTTACCATTTCAAGTAAATTCATATTAGGTTAATTTCTAAACATTGCATTTTTTTTCTCTTGAGCTATTAAATAAATAAAGTTTAAATGATCGCACAACCATACTGTGAAAATACCCAACACAGAGAAGGAAAAATGTCACTAATGACTCAGCAATTTAAATACAATCTGTGATGCTAATATAAGGCTATAGTGACTCACCAATTTATCTGTGACAGAGTCACTTGCTTTACTCAGACTATATACTGGAGAAACGAATTTAGGTTAGCAGCTTCTTTAGTTAACTTTAGTTAACTTAAAGTAACCAGTTAAACTTTTTTTCTTCTATCACTCAGTTGGTACAATACTGATATAACTTGCCATACATCTTAATGCTTAATATATAATAGTTTGAACTGGATGCTTTTATATTTGCATAGTTACAGATGTATAATAAATAGCTGATATTAATAGTGATGAGAATATAAAATGTATGCAATAAAAGAAAGCATATCCCCAATAATAACAGATATGATCTGCAGTTGTCATCCCTTCAAGGTAATCCAGACAGGGAAATCAAAACTACAGCACTATCTTGTAAGGTTATAATAACCCTCTTGCAAGGCTAGAAGCTCCTCACCCTTTCCCTGCCTTTAATTTTCCAATCCAGTATAGTGACTTGGTCCATTAGTTTTAATATGACCTTAATAATTCTGAATAACTAAAATTATAATAACATTTAATGAAGCATTATTCTATTTAATCATGTCCAATTCTTAGAAACTGCCTTGGCAAGTCCCTGAAGTTTTCTTGGCAAAGTTTTTCAGAAATGGTGTGTGTGAGTGTGTGTATGCTCACCGTGTATACTCACCACACTCACCATTTCCCTGAAATTAAGACCTATCCCAAAAATAAGCCCTAGCATGTTTTTACGTAGGTATCTAATATAAGCCCTCCCCTCAAAATAAGCCCTACTGCGCAGCCAGTCGCCTGCCCATTCTGTCTGGTTGGTTGCGGTGCTGCGGCCACGAGGCGAGGTGCGGTGGTGGTGGAGCTGCCTCATGTAACCCGCACCAACTTACCTCAGAGCCCCTGCACTTAGGCCATCCACGCCCCAACACTTGCCTTGTGGCAGCAGCACCAGTAGCCATGTGCAGAAGGAGCCCACGTGGCCACTGGCCCACTTCTTTTGCTGCAATGGAGCAGGAGGTGGGCTTATTTTGGGACCCATGGGCACATGGGCAGGGTGCATGGGGGGGTGTCGTGTGTGCATTGCATTATCTTTCAGCACGCGGCGACAAAAAGGTTAGCCATCACTGAAATAGGTTATTGCTTATGTTCATGTGTGCACCAATATCAACTTTATTTAAGTATCTGCAATCAATCCATATCCGAAATTCTTCCTTCTAGCCATCTTCTTACAGGCCTTCTGCCTTCTCTTTTGACCCCTGAGCAGTCTGAATATTCACTAACATCCATTTTTAACAGACAGCACAATGCAAAAAAAAAGACTAATGACTACAAAGTATTTCATCAAATGTTATCATAACTTTAGTTATTAAGAAATTGCTTTGCAGTTCTCATTATTCTTCAGTGAAATAAGAAAGCAAATATACTTAAAACAATAAACAATGTCAAGTATTTATAGATTCAGCCTTCCCCTTTCATTATGACCCCTTCTTAAACAAAATTATGCCCTACTGGACTTGCAGTCAAATGTACAAAAGGACTGAATTGAGATCCTGTAATTCATGCACAAGTAATCTATGATTCATCCCACAGAAGGTCAATTAAATGCACGCCTCTTGGACATACACACACACAGGGGCACACAAACACACAATATTTAAAGCTAATGAACCAAACCAGTACACTGGCGTGGAAGATTACAATAAAATAAAATATATATTACTTTTTCCTTAAGCACTGACAGTTGTTCCCAAATTAGTATATTTTTAACTGTATGCAGGTTATACTGAAACAATTCACTCACTATCCACAATTATTAACATGCGTATACATATTTACATATATGTATGTGCGTGTATATTTTACATTTGAAAGGCGTTTCAGCCAGTTGTGTGATCTAAAATATTCTCAACTAATGATCCTGTCACATAAGTTCCTTCTTGACTTATTTTCCCAGAAGAATATTCTTCCTCTTGGTAACGTTGCTATGATTGGATCACTGGACACCAGTTCAGAATGCACATCCCAAGTGACCCCCCTCTCCATGCAGTTGTTCATGTTTCTGTCATCCCAGATCTCAGTTTCCTTCTCCCCAATTTGTTTTCTTATCAGCCAAGATCCTGAGAAGATGGGAGAATAAGAGAGGAGAAGGAAAGGAGAAGAGGTGAGAAAGAAAAGTGCTGGGGAATAGGACAGTTGTTTAGAAGAGCATGGTGGAACTGCAGAGACAGAGAAGATGGAATTTATCCAGAAATAACATGGGTCATGAAATTCTAAACAGCAATAGAAACAGTTCTCTCCACATCAGAGTCCTTATACATCATCCAATTCTTGTTCACAGAGACAATCAGACATTAACTGAATGATAAATGAACATTAAGTTCTACTAAGAATGATATCTCAGTTAAGGAAGAGAAAAAACTAGGAAGAATAACTGAATAAGCTTTCCCTCCAGTATTGACTTCCAGCATTCTTCACATTTGGTAGAGAAGTTTGGGCATGGAGATTCATATTTCTGGATAATACTTGACAATGTCAGTAATTTTCTATTTTCATGCTTTCATAACATACTGGCAATGTTCTATGTGTGGTTGAGTGCTGGAGAGATAATAGTAATGTTATATTCTCTTTGATATTATATATCATATATATGTATGAATCCCTATGAATTATGTGGAAGCTTAACACAGAGAGGTCCAACCTAGAACTAAGAAGAAATTTCCTATCAGTGAGAACAATTAATCAGTGGAAATGTTTGCCTCCAGAAGTTGTAAATGCTCTATCACTAGAAGTTTTAAAGAAGAGATTGGACAGCCAATTGGCAGTAATAGTATAAGGTCTCCTGCTTGAGCAGCAGTTTGAACTAGAAGACCTTAGACTTAGACTTACTTAGACTTAGAATTACTTTATTGTCACTTTGAATGTACACCACTCGGCATACATTAACATGAAATTTCGTTGCATACAGCTCTCAAAGGGTCTCCAACTCTAATATATAGTACAGAAACATGACAAAATAAATAGATAGATAGATAGATAAATAGATAAATATTAACAAAATTATGCATATGCCCACATATATTAATTAGTTTAGATGTATAGATGTACATGGCAAGTGAAACAAATCTTGTGAGTTTACTAAGGTCCCTTCCAACCTTAAAATGAAACAATAACTATATACACTGTAGTTACTGTACTGTAGTGTGTATGTGTGTGTGTGCGCGCGCGCGCGCGCATAACTGTTATATGTGTGTGTGTGTGTGTGTGTGTGTATACACACACACACACAAACACACACAAACACACATTACATATTACATATACATTATATATTGAGTTCACTTCATTTTCAGTTATCAGCAAAAAATGTCACACACACACACACACACACACATTTTATGTACATAAACACCCACCATATGTGAGGGGGGGGCATAAAATCAAATTAAAATTGCAATAAAATACAAGTTTTATGGATACATTCTATCTATCATCTATCTCTCGATTTCTCTATCTAATCTATCAGAAATAGAAATCTATTACTCTCTGATTAATAATGCAGAGTTGAATCAGAACCTTTAGTCTTTTTTCATGCTCTCCATACTGAAGGGTCCTTTATCTAAAATTAGTTCAGCCTCTCTCCTTCAGATATGTTCCACCTTGAAAGGTTAAAAGGTGAAAGGTCTGGTTCATTTGTAAGGCAACCAGTTTGGGTTATTTTGCCAGTATTTTATACTTCGTTTTGCATAGATCTCACAATGGCTTATGAACACAGTAAATAGTTGTTCGTAAATAAGCCAGTCAAGTTTGTTCATTTCACCAATTCCACTCAGCAGCGCAGAGAGTGTATAAAATAAGAGTTATCAATGTTACGCTCAAGAGTAATGGAAATAATAACCCTGTACTTCTTTATTTTTTATTATTATTAAAAAATTATTTTTTAATATAATTCCATCTTCAATTAAACAGTGTGTCATCTGGGTAAAAATATCTTTGCAAAATGATAATCAAGATTTACAACAATATTCATTAAGCCTGTACTTATTTCTCTCACACATTGTAATTAATAAGATTTGCAATGCAAGTATATCTACATCTCCTTACAAATAAGCTCCACTGACCTAAACACAGGAAAAATATTTTAGCCTTACAGACCATTAATATTGGCTTGAATGTGGCTTAAACACTTAACAAATTTATGAGAATGCTATGAACTATACATTCTAATTGGAGTGAGAAAAAAATATGGTCTGAATCCATGCGGTCTTAAACTCACAAGAAAAACAATAGAATATACTGGCATGTCTTTTGCCTTGGGCAAGTAAAATGAAAAGTTGTATTTATAACACTGATCATATGTTTTTGAATTCTGTTTTTCCATTATGATGTTAATTAATAAGCCATGTTGCTGAACAAACTGTGATGTACATTATGATGATGTAGTAACAAGCCCTTTATTCTGGTTCACACTTTTGACATTTATCTTCACTTCCAAGTATTTCTAATCCTTTTCCCAACCAAAAGCTAATCATAAAATATGTTTTCCTGGTACAATTCTTGTCTTCTAAAAGTGGCTGCCACTATTTATCTGCAAAAGGCAGTAGAAGATATTTCTCTGTGTGTGTTTTCTCTAGCACAGACAGCACCTTATGATTAATCTGAGCAATCTAAAGCAGTTCTTCTCACCTCAGCAGCTTTAAGAAGTGTGGACTTCAACTCCTCGCTGAAGTTGAGAAACACTGATAGGGAATTCTGGGAGTTGAAGTCCACAGATCTGAAAAGAGCTGAAGTTGAGAAACACTGGCCTAAAGAAAATGTTAATCCTTTTATGAGCATTCATTTAATTCTATTAGTGATATTTTTAATTGATTTTTTTCAGCACTAGTTCAAACTCCATTCTCAGAATATTGTAAATATAGATTGCATGTAACCACATTTTGATTAATAGGGGGGTCCTATTTTTTCAAATGGACTTTTTTATTTACAGATATTATATATAGCAATCTGCACTAAGGAGTTGCTTTACCAAATGTTTATTTTGTATTGAACTTCTCTTTGACTTTGACATACCATATGGTGAAGGTATTTTTTTTCTCTCTGCTAACCTTCTGGAGTTGTAGTTTCTTTGAATGATTTACTTGATTCTGCTTTTACCACCTGGTCTCAAGTTCCCAACCACAATAGTTCAGAAGGTGAAGAAATGACATGTGAATATGCCTTCTTTCAGGAAAAGTGGGCCAAAATTTTAAATTATTAAATTAAATTATGCACAAGTTCTTTCCTTCACATAGATTCAAAATATCAAAACAACAGTAAACAGAATGTTGAAAATATCAAAAGATCCTTAACAAGAGATTCGATCTACCCAAAAATAACAAAGCTGAATTTCCAGGGGTCGTTCCAGTCTAAAAGAGTTCCTGAACTTTTTAAAGTAAATATTTATTGAGCAGCTACTCTTTTCATGCTTTTGCTAAATTCTGCGTGTTTTTGATGCTGTTATAAACATGCACAAGGGCATATAAACAAAAGTGGAAATGTATTGGACAATACGCTTTTTATGATTTTACTTTCAGATGGTTCCAAATCTGCATTTTCCCACTCAAATTTCATCCCACACCTAGCAGTGAGAGAAGTAAACAGAATTGTGAAGGATTCTATGATTTACTCTTCGCAACATTTAATTAAAGACACTTCATTGTTTTCATTGGGTTATGAGAACTGGATCTGAATTACACGCTGTGTAAGATTTCCCTTTTGCATGACCCTTTGCTCTTTTTCCAGTTGTTCTAAGTTTCATTCTTTCAATTTATCCTGCTGGCTGAGCAATCGTTTCTAGATTGCTTACTGTTAAGGAAGATGCCGACTCCAGACGATGGAGGAGCATGTAGAAGAGATATTTGTGAGATCCAGTATTAAGTGAGATCCAGTGATACATGGGCAAAGTCTTCTTTTCTGTGCCAATCATCTACAAAGCCACCTAGGGTAGTGATGAAAGAGAATTAAACTATAGATAACAATGGGAATAAATTGGGAAAGCGGGGAGGACATATATTTATTTATTATTTACATTTATTTATCAAACTGGTGTGCCACCCATTTTGCAAAATTTGTTTGTTTACAGCAGATTGATGGCAGAAACAATGTAAAACTAAATACAAAGACTAGTTTGAAGTAGTGGTTAAGTTGCTGATCTAAAAACAGGGGACTGTGAATTCTAGTCCCATTTTTGGCCTGAAAGCTATCTGGGGGACCCTGGGCCAGTTCCTCTCACTTAGCCCAACCTATCTCACAGGGTGGTTGTTGAGGGGCAAATATTAATATGTTTGTCACCATGGGTTACATATAAAGTAATAAAGTTAGGATTTTTAAAAAAAACTAATAATAAATAACAAATGAGACTGTTATGCATTTGTCTGGAGAGAAAGTTCTTTTTTTAAAAAAAGTTCATGGTGGAGGTTGGTCAGATGGTCAATCCAGAGGTAACATTCTCCCTTTGAAAGAAGACAGTGTTGATGTAAGAACATTGTTGTAAGTTAAAAAAAAGAGCAGAACTCCTGGAATAGAGCTGTAGAATAATATGGTTTATAGAATAGAATAGAATAGAATAGAATAGAACAGAACAGAATAGAAGAGAAGAGAAGAGAAGAGAAGAGAAGAGAAGAGAAGAGAAGAGAAGAGAAGAGAAGAGAAGACAATTAGAATTCTTTGTTGGCCAAGTGTGATTGGACACACAAGGAATTTGTCTTTGTTGTTTGCTGCCCACATCTATTCTCCAGCATGATATGTAACTCTTTTCACCTTCAGGTTCATTATTATGTGGCTTCATTTGTAGCAGGGATTTATAATGAGAATTTCAGGTCCCTTCCAATCCAGGAATTGTATGCTTCTCTGAATTGTCAATTTGCCTGCAGTTTATGAATCTCCAAGTCATTTAAGATGCTCAGCAAACAGATTTTCCATTTTAGAAAAAGAATGCTCAAAGTACATAAACAAACTGTTTATTAACTGGCTGCCATGTGTTACAAAATCTCCATCTTTAAATTAATCATGGAACAGATGCTGGTGAATATTCAGTAAAAAAAATGGAAATGAGAATACATTAACATTCCTAGACCTGAATTTCTGGAATAGTCTCTATGGAGGAATTAACTGTATACTGAAAACGCCCCACAAATTGGCAAGCACTGTGTTGGGTAAGTTGGCTTGACAGAGAACTGTTTTACTCCTGTGGTACACAAAAGGCCTTAATGTTGTGGTGGCAATATTTTTAAATCTAACTTATATATGATTGGCAACATGGGCAAAGGTTTCTCCCAGCATCACAGAAAATATTCTATGTCTCATGGAGCCTTGTCATTCTTAAATGAGTACCCGAAATGCATCTTTCTGATTCTGTGTTGCAGCCATGTGACAAGACAGATATCTCCCCAATGAGGCATTAGCAAGCGCACAATAATAAAACAATATAAGCAGAAAATGGCTGTTTATACATCTCTTATTCCCCTTCCCCAGTCAGATTTTAATTCAACCAGCTGAGTGTAGGTATAAATATAAATAATTGTCCCATTTCCAAAGACGCCATGAAATATGAAAAGAAACAGCATATTTTGTAGTCATTCTTTGCAGTTGGGTGCCTATCCTACAGGGCTGTCTCTGCTATTGCCAGCAAAGCAGTTGGCTTGTCCTCACAAAACAGAAAGAAATGTTTCTCTACAAGGCAAGAAAACCAATAAGGCTGCATCTGCTTTGCTGGTGCTACCAGAGGCAAGAATGAGCTCTCATTCTGGCCAGCTGAGATGGTGCCATTTGATGCTAAGCGCATACTTTTATTAATTCAGCAGAGATTCTGACTGACAACAACTTCTCTGGCTAAGCAGCCACTAAACTTGGGAAGGAAAGAAGAAAGGTTTCTTCTATTATATGGAAACATGGGTACATGCAGTTTTCTCCATATGGCTTCATTTTCTTCATAATCCTACAGTCTCCTCAAAACAAACTCAAGTTTGTAAAAATTGCCCCAGTCTTCTACAATGACATCACCACAGTCATGGCCTTCCATATCCCAACAATGCAATAAAATATTACCTATCCTTCTTTTCAATATTTGCATAATGTTCATGACTAGGAAATTATTTTGCTTTATAATTAACTGGAAAATAAATTATGCCCTCCTGAAAGTAAACTGTGACCTTTCCTGCCATCAGTAATTTATATTTAATAAATGCCAAGATACAATGTCACAATACAATCTACATTGTTTTTGAAAAACAATGACCATTATAATTGGTTCAGAATGATCAATTGTTGTCTGTCAAGGACCTTGGAGTACTCATATCTAATGACCTAAGTGCCAAAGCCCACTGTAACAACATTGCCAAAAAGGCA
>JANHGD010000758.1:5670-15969 GCA_027560375.1 Imantodes cenchoa
TTGCACTTGGATGTATTTACAACTCCACAGTCATGTGATTACTGCAACTGGCTTGAGACAATCAGAGTTAATAAAGAATACAACCATAAAAGCGTAAGTTGCAGTCGTGATGGTTCATTTTACAACTAAATGGGAAGTAAGATTATAAACCTATCATGGTTATGTAACTTCTCACCTAGCAACTGAGTTGCCAACCCCAATTCTGGTAAATAAACAAGAACTACCGGTACTTATAAGTTTGGATTAGTTTCATTTCTCCATTACTCCACAGTTTTGGTTTACTTTATGGATTCATTTTTTTTCTTCAAACTGTTAAGCTGCTAAGCAATTGTGAAAAAAGATCTACTTCTCAGGTCTTCCATATATGATTTCTTCCTCTTTTCCTATTTATCTGACCTAGAGACATTGCTATCTATTCTTACCTTATGCTCATTCATGTTTTCACTAGAACTTCATTTTTACTCTGAACTCTGCTAATACCTGGTTCTCTGGCCCATTTCCCCGCTTTCTGTCAAGAAGTTTCCCAATTTTTTTAGTGGAAAAAGAGGTCTCTTTACTTCAGTCATCGTACATCTCTTCTGAAATCTCCCAGAGATTTCCTGGATCACCTGATCTGTTTAGCCTTTATTTCCTACTCTAGGACACAGACCTTAATATAACTTCAAAGGTGGCAAAATTCTTTGCTGCAGTCGTGGCTGGAAGAAGAAAAGGAAAAAAGCGGGGGCATGGACCTGCACAGGCCAGATTAATGGCTTTGGTGGGCCTCATGTGGCCCGCGGGCCATAGTTTGAGGACTCATGGTTTAAGGCCATATAGATTTAAAAAACGGGCACTAGATGGCAATAGAGAAGTCCTTGGTATTTCTTTGCTGCCATCCAATGGCATGAAATTAATTGTCAGGCTATTAATGGATGGCTACATCTGACAGGAATGCAGTCAGGACCTCTACTACTTAGATGGGAGACTTCTGGAATACCGGAACTGTAGATTAGATTGGGGTACTAATAAACATTCCAGAAGAAGGCATGGGAAACCACTTCTGCCAAAGAAAATTGCACATAAGTGCCCATGAAGTCAACAGGAATTCCCTTGAATTAGGTCCAGTAAGCAAGTGAAGATCTTTTACTATATGAACATATAATTCCTGGATTGTAAAATTGTATACTTGCCATCAGATTTTACACTAGCTGTAAATTCTGGTCAAACTGTTGACCAGCCTGCATTGCAGGAGCCAGGATGGGATGTAAGAAAGCCATGGATATTTACTGCCAAATCAAGTGGTTTGGGAAGGATTACAGGTGGCACCCTAGTTATGCTTGCATAAATATATTTCTATGACATAGTCGCCACTTGTGAACTTAGTAACAAAGAGTATTCCCAGACTGCAAAACTGTTATTTCCTACAGGATGAATGAACAGAAGCAGAAATCTCAAGCCCTCGATTTAACTTTCTATTTATCTATAGCAACTCCATCTTATCTGGATTCAATTTCAGGTTGTATAATTTCTTTTTTGAGAACAAGTAGATTCTAAAAAAATTCAGTGCCCTCATTGATAGATTGCATCTTCTCTGGCATATCATTCGGGCAATAGCAATGACAAATCTACCAATATACTTAAAAAGTAGAACAAAAATTGCTCTCCGTATATATTCATTTGACACATGTAGTAACAGCATATATGAAATCAGGATGAATCGTAACAGAAGAAAGAGTTGACTGCTGTTGCCTGTTATGCTTTAAAGTCTTATGCTTTCTAACCAAGCCAAATATTTAAATATAGTTTGTACATTTTCTTTTATTTCATAAAGTACTTCCTGAATTACCTATGAAAGTAGTAATAATTAAAATCTAGGCATCAACACTCAACATCTAAAAAGCCACTTACAACAGCACTATAAAACCATATACATAATACCACACACTACTAGAGAGAGGTTCCCTGAAGATAGGCTCCAGCATGAGTCCAAAAGCTCAGAAGACAAAACCTCTGGTTCTGGCACCGAAGCAAAAAGGTTCTGGAAGAAAATATTTGAGTGAAATAACAGGGACAAGTATAGAGTGTACTCCTAAATTCTTCCTACTAGGAATATTAAAGAGATACTATCCCAAAGAGATCAAATACCTATTACTTCATATTGGAACAGTGGCAAGGATCACCTACGGGCAACGTTGGAAAGACTCTCAAACACCATCAGAGGTAGAAATCATCAGAAAGATATACGAGTGCGCAGAGATGGATAGACTAACGATCGATCTTAAAGGACAAAATGACTCTATATATTATGATACATGGACAAATGATACATGATTGGTACGATTGGACTAAAAAGAGGAGGATGAAGAGATAATGCGAGAGAAGTACCTAGGATTAGAAAATAAGAAATAGCGATGTATAACTTATAGGAATTTTCTTTACAATGTATATATGTGGATGCAGCTCTGTGTATACATATGGAAATATAGAAAATGTGAAAACTAATAAAAAGATATTTTTAAAAAACCCTCTGGTTCTGGTGACAGACCCAGATTGGATCCTGCAACATTATCCTGGGACACGGATATTCACCTTCATTCGTGACTAGTAATAATTACCATTTAGTTCGAGTCTGCTGCCAGATTCAACAATTTGAGAGACAAGAAAGAAGATTGTAGCTCTACATTTGAAGGCAAACTATATGGAACACTATACGTATTTACCAAATGTTTAAGTAGAAGATATAGGGGTAGGTTGGGTGGGGAAAAGAATCTTGACTTTGACTCTGGCGCAAGCTCAGCCAACCAGCATTCACACATGGTACAGTACACCAATGCACTGGATTCATTTTGTAAAAACATTTAGAAAGAATAAGACATACTCCCAATTTCTCCTCAAGATCAAATGATCAGTTGCAGGCTACTCTCGTCGCCAACGATCCTACATAATATTATTCATGAAACTTTAAGTTTGCAT
Source organism: Imantodes cenchoa (assembly GCA_027560375.1). Lineage (NCBI taxonomy): Eukaryota > Metazoa > Chordata > Lepidosauria > Squamata > Dipsadidae > Imantodes > Imantodes cenchoa. The sequence continues at coordinate 8,623 of JANHGD010000758.1, forward strand.
GTTAAATAGCAATGGTTTTTTTGATGTCTTAATAAACTATGCTATGGAAGTCACTGTCATGCTATATTTTGTTTCACATTTTTGGGTCTCTTCTATGGAGATTCTCAGTCATCCAGGTGATGATTGCCTCAAAGGTGCTTTCTCAAAATGTAACACTACATTTTTTCCCTTAAGGAACAAGAAGCGGTTTCGCTTCTCATCCAAGAAGTTTCATCATTTTCAGGTCTGTTTATGTGAGGGAGCAGAGCAAATTCCTATGTTAAATGTGGAATGGAAGAACCTCTGAATCCAGCTATGCTGAAATCATAACCAGTGTCAGATTTTCATACAAGTGATGGTAGAAAACAGAAATTAATTAATCAGCAGCAACTCATTCACATTATGATTCCTTAATGTGATTAGAATGAAGTACTGCAGGCTACTTCTCCTGATTACTGGCTGCCAGCAGTTTGGCAGATCGAATCTCACCAGGCTCAAGTTTGACTCAACCTTCCATCCTTCTGAGGATGGTAAAATGAGGACCCAGATTGTTGGGGGCAATATGCTGATTCTGTAAACCACTTAGAGAGGGCTGTAAAGCACTATGAAGCGGTATATAAGTCTAAGTGCTATTGCTATTGCTAATTCCCTATTACAGAAAGCACATACTGCTTCAGACCCAAAGGAAATAAGTTCTCTATGCACAGCTACCAAAAGACAATATCCAGGTCCCATTAATGCAGCCAAATGGTGTCCTTAGATTATTAATACTCTTTACTATCCATGAGAAAGGAAAGTTCCCCACTGATGTTCAAATCGTCTGCTTTCTTATCCACATTCATGAACTTGTCCTTCAGGCCCTACTAATGGAGTTGGGATTTCAAAGCCCCCTTTTTTTGTCTGCTGCTCCTGTCTTCCCAGCCCATGGGCCCTGTTAGCTTAGGATGATGAAAATTCAGAATCTGATCCCTGATTTAAATGGATTAAATTTTTATTTATTCCACACATGCATGAACAAACATGTACATATTCTGTTGTCACAAACAAAATATTATTTATTTGGAACAGATTATTTCTCTTTTTTTTAATAAGACCTCTTTCCAGCAAATATTGGCATGCACATCCATCCTAATACCTAACTATCCATCCATCCATCCATCCATCCATCCATCCATCCATCTATGATAGACAGGTGAGCACTACTTCTCATCTGATAATCCTACACATGTTCCACTCACGCATAGAGTTCCATAATTATTCCTCTGGGAATATTTTAAATCAACCAAAAGCAGCAAAACTGAAAAACTTTTTAAAACTACCATTCCCATTTGTTTTTCAGTTGAAGAATTTCACCCCAACCTTCTCTTCTCTTCTATTCACAATGAAAAGCATAATAGGATCAAGGAATCTTCTTTTGATTTTAATCATCTCAGTTTTCTTATTATGGAAAGAAATTCCTTTCATGTTTTAAAATGTTAATTTACAGGAAGTATTTTTATTTTCCACAGAAATATTATGATGCTTTTGCTCATGAATACTCACATATCCTTCCCCCCTTTCAATGCCTTAGATACCACATTCAGAAAATACAATCAGAGACAGTCTTTATTCTTGCTGTAACTGGACTAAGGAGCCTTAGCTAACCTACAAGGAAGAGAAGCAGGCAGGAAGATCCCAGATCAGTGTTTTCCAACCTTGGTGGCTTTAAGACAGATTGCTTCAACTCAAGGTGGCTTCAACTCCCAGAATTCCCTAGCCAACCTTGCTTCTGGGGAACTTTGAGTGTTGAAGTCTACCCATCTTAAAGCTGCCAAGATTGATAATTGTGCCCTGGGCTATTAGGAAGGAAGAGGACAATTTTGAAAATACCAGTGTGAAAAATTGCACTTCACCCCAGAGCCCTTCTTCTGGGGAAATGATTGCATTTCTTGTCATCTTGAAGAATTCAGGTGAAGATATACAATGGTACCTTTGTACTCGTCTGTTTTGAAACCTGTCAAATTTGGTACTCAATACATTTTGTCGTGAACGTTTTGTCCTGGTACTTGATGAGCAAACCAGAACTTGTCAGTGTTGGTTGCTTCATGACTAGTTCCTTATGAGAAAAAAATTGTTTGGCACTCATTGTTTTTGGTAGTTGTTGCATCTCCCGGAACCAATTAATAGCGAGTGCCGAGGTACCATTGTACAAATACTTCTGAGAAAATATAATAAATCCTTGGAGTTTCAGATTGGGGCAAACGTAAGCTGCTTTGTTATTTTGTTAGTATATTTTAATCCATAGTTGCTAGCAAACAATGGTTTAAAAGATAAAATTGGGAACAGGTTACAGGAAATAATAGTTAGAAAATAACCAAAAGCAGAATTTGCCTGGAAAAGAAATATAACTCCTTTGTGATATCATTACTTCCAATCTGATCCCTCAGCATTTCCTGTTTTTGTTCATAACCCAGGTAGGACGATTAAAGCTTCTTTAATATTTATAAATATATCACACATTTTTCTATATAAACATTGGATATTTTTGACTGGCCATCATCCTAATCTATGTTCGGTGTCACATTAATCTTTTAAATAGCCCGGAACAACTAGAACTCCATTCTTTAGGGACAGTTTGTCCCCAAGTTCATTTTAGTATAACTGGAAAGTCTGTTTATTCAAACCTTTATTCTAAAACAAGTTCAAAACTTCCACATATATACACATGAGATTCCTAAATTCTACTTGTCTGGTTTAACCTACAAGTAATGCAGATACTAGAAATCCTAGATTTTGCAACCTATCTAACAACCTCAATTTTGCCTCCATGTCCTTGTATCATTTTCTAATGCCATTGATGTCAGCATGGAGCATGACCTCTTTCTTCTTCTATTATTTTCTAAGCTATAAAAGCAATACATGTTCACAATTCCTAAACTTTTGTACCAGCCACAAAGGATATGACCATTGTAAACTCATCTTCTGTATCAGTGACAATTTAGCCATCTTCTGCTACCAGGATATATCTGCTCCTCACTTCACAGAATGTGTTCTTGGTGAAAGAGGGTATCAATTCACGAATCTCTCCCACAAAAATGCTTTTCTCGTCTTTACAATGATGACTTATTACCCCACATTGATAATTCTGCCCTGGGCTATTATGAAGCAAGAGGACAATTTTCTATCACAGTCAAGGAGCCACTAACTCTAGAATAAGACACTTTACCACATCCATGAAGATCTTACATCTGCGTGTTTCCTTTCAAAGAAAGTTACAGTAGTTGAAATTTTCATCAAATGGATTCATTTTCCTTTAGATACATTGAGGTAGCTTAGCTGCTGTTCATTACTCTTTTCATTATTTCTGATTCCATTTTTTTTATCAAAAAGCTTTAGGGACACAAAGCTAGTTTCAGAGCAACATAGATTTCTTTGCTATAAAAAGTGCTCTTCAAACAAGATTCTAAGTTAAAAAAAAAACATTTTTGCTGATTTCTTTGAATGCCAAGATGGAATATGAGGAAATTGTTTTCAAAACCAATCTGGCAATAAACCTGGTAGCCCCTTTTCAGAATCAGCAAGTGCTAAAAGTAACCACTTGCTTTATGGATGTTTCTTTTTATTGAATATTCTGAGATTAGAACTGTTACCAATCTGGCAATAAACCTGGTAGCCCCTTTTCAGAATAAGCAAGTGCTAAAAGTAACCACTTGCTTTATGGATGTTTCTTTTTATTGAATATTCTGAGATTAGAAGTGTACTAAACACATGCAATCTGACACAAATTACTGTATTGGAGAGAATCCAATCCTTCCACAAAGTTTTCTATTTACAACGTCAGTCTCCAAATCAATTTCTATCACCTTTCAAAAGCATTCATGATGCCAATTTAAAAGTCTGCATTTTCACTCTCTGTCAATATTAACTTTTGCTCACTTAGTTCTATCGAAGCATACACTACCAGAAATTGTCTTCTTGTCCTTGTAAAATTCTATTTTATGAATTTATTGGGGATAGAGAATTATTATTAAACCTTATTAAAGGATGATATTTCCTAATAAGATCTTATCAGGAAATATGTTTAGGCTGTGCCATTATAGCCAAAATTAGAGTCTGCATCTATATAGTATTAAGGTACAATTAATTTATACTATACTTTAAACATGCAATGATGTACTTTGGCCTCAAAGCTTATATCTCAAACAAATGATGTACATTTGTTTGTAATGTATATGATATACATTATGATATACACAAAGGATATACATTGCCCGATGCTTTGTTGGAATATATATTGCAATCAGAAATATGTTAAAATGGAAATATTCTTCCCAAGTACAAGCATTGGAACCAACTGTATCTCTCTGCCTGAATTTCTATCAAAGCTGCCTTTAAAACGGAAGAGAAGGAAATGGGATTTAACCAAATTTCCCTTCAAATGCTGTTTGACTTCTTGATTTAAAAATGAATGTACTGTGAATATAATTCAATGAATGCCCCATCCAGGTTGCTGAAAGAACATTAAACCTTTCCAGAGAACTGGAATGAATAATTATGCTTGCTTCTTTTGAAGAGTGGTTGAGTGTTGAGAAAAAAGTATTGATATCCTTCTTTATACATTCACACATTTACTGTGTGCAGGCTCACTGGGGGCTACTTTTTGCTGTCTAGTAAAAGGCCAAGGAAAACTAGCTACACACCTGTCTTCACCTCAGTTACAATAGCAAGAGAAACATAATGAATTCTATAGTGCTTCACAGATTAGTAAGAGGATCAGAAACAAGCACATTAACTTTAAAGGCAATGCTCTCAGGTGGCTTCAGAATGGCAGCCAAGAGCCATTAAGAGGGGGCCATTCTGTTATGTTTAGAGAAAAGATGCATTGAAAAATAGGATGACCTGTCATTCTTCTCTTTATGCATCAGTTGTGAATTACATCTCCCTGAACAACACTGGCTACATATTGTAAACTGCAATGCGATAATGTTATTTCATTTCATCCATTCATTTAATGGTTTAAGAACATCCACAAATGGGAGAGATGTTCTGTTTTTTAAAAAAGTAATTTCCATAATTTAGAGCTTTCAACCAAACTCAATTTCTATTTTTTTTCTAGCTAGTATATGCACATACACACACAGAGGCACAAACCCACATTACCTGATATACTGTAAGTAAATCAAATAATAGTCTTTTCCACATTGTATGAAAGTTTTACATCAAAAATAACTGGAAGCAACCATTCTTTGTAGCTGTATACGCTTCTGTCAAAGAAATGCATGATCAAATTATACTTGCTAAATTTAGATATAGTTATGGAATGCTAGATACGGTAATTATTTTTCTGAAAATCCTGAATGTGAATTCAAAATGCCCCTTTCATACACATATGTATTTCCAATACATGCAGAGATATATGTACTAGTCTGATTTTACTATCCAGTTAATTCCACCATTTCTATTTTTCTTTTGATTTTGTGATACAGAATTGCTATTTGTTATTTGGCCATTGTACAATACTTGGGATGTTCTTGTTATAACTTAACTTTTGTTACATGACAAGAAAATTGATTGGGTATTAAAATGACAAGTGATCTTATACATCAAATCAGAACTGGATATGGTTTCACGATTAAGATCTTAAACAGTGGTTATAGAGTTCCAACATTTAAATAACCCTTTATAGACATTTTCTGCAACTTTAAAAAGAATGGAATCAAATAAGATAAGGATTAAATATAGGTGTACTGGAGGAGTTTCAAAACATTCATTTGTGTTTGTTGTTCTTGAAAATGAAGCAGATGAAATGAAGTCATATAAAAAAGTGGGTTATCAAAACAAAGACCCACAATTAGACTAAAACATACTGATCTGAAGCATCTGCTCCCACTTAGAATTGGAAAAAAAAATGTCCTTGCATGTTGCATAGACAGAAATAGAATGGGTGACACAAATGCCCCCTTGCAACTTCAGCATTAAGTCAGCCATCAGCCTTTGGATTTGGTGCTGTTTGATCATGTCAATCTTCAAATGCACAATAATTGATACTGCAGATCATATTACAAGTGTCTAACTCCATGGAGAATTTGTAATAATATAAAACAGAAAAGGTTATTCCCAGTACGTATATTTTATAAAGAAGAATTCTTAGTGATTTGCACTCTTCATTTATATTATGGCATGGAGTGCAAATCACTAAAAAAAAATAAATGATTACCTATCACATACTACCTGGAACAAAGATTTTATGACAGAATTACAACATTATAATATTGCAATATACTGAACAATCCAGAGAGCAAATTATTGCTGAATTACAGTCATTAATTCTCTAAGCTGCTACTCATCAGATGTATGGCCCTCAACACCTGCATTTTGCAGCAACCCCCACGGTAGCTAGGAAAATCTGATAGATCATGTGCACATATCCATCAGGTACATAGAGGAACAGCTTGCACATATATATTCTAGTGGATATAAATCACATCATTTGACTTGTTTAATGTTTGTTAAACATAATGGCTTACTGGTAATGTAGTTTGGAAGACATTTTTTCACCCAATAACTGATCAATAACTAAGGAGGAATCACTAGGCATTTTCACAAACTTTAAAAAAAAGACATGGTTTTTCAAAGATAGAAGGGGCAAAAATTAAAGATACAGAAACTGTGGAATGACACTATGATGCTGAAATCTAAAAGTATTAAAGATATGATTAATATAAACTTCCACTGAGCAACTTATTTAAAAAAATAATAAACTAAGGGAGATTTTCTTGTCTTTGAAATCGAAGCTACCTCTGTGTTTGTGTGAGCACATGCATGTTGGAATAGGAGTGTCAAATCAGAAGACTGCAGGGAGCTGACCAGACTCTACAAAAGGAAGGAAATCATGCCAGCAAAAGAGGCGTGAAAATGCCTTTGGCCACAAAAACTTGTCCTAGATTGGTCTAATGCACATGGAATGAAGTCAGTTGTGCTGTGAGAGCATTTACAGTGCTCCCAGGCCTTACAATCTACAGCAAATATTTTAGAACATTTAGCTGCAGTTACAGAAATAAAGCAAAAACAGAGGAGGAAACTGGTTTTTCAATTAAAAATATATATAGAAAGTGTTAATGGAAGGAGGCTGAAAAGAATCAAGGTATTAACTGTTGGGAACTGGTGCTATTGGCAAGTTTCACTGATAGGCAATACTGGGTTCCTAATCAGTATACAAATATTTATATATTTGTATGTATATTATCAGTATACAAATATCTATTTATGCACCAAGAGAAATTCCTTGTGTGTCCAATCACACTTGCCCAATAAAAAATCTATTCTATTCTATTCTATTCTATTCTATTCTATTCTATTCTATTCTATTCTATTCTATTCTATTCTATT
>JANHGD010000758.1:45229-55379 GCA_027560375.1 Imantodes cenchoa
ACAAATGAGACTAAGACCAACCATCAGCTGTTGTTTAGCTTAGCTGAGGCGTAGCAATTGCGCAAATCAGCTGAGCTAATAAACAACAGAATATAGGAGAGGTGAGGGGGGCAGGTGAGCAGGGCCAATCAAAATTTTCCTTACTGGAGAAATTAGAAGCATTGCGGCGAGACAGGCTGGGGAAATAGTGAGCTCCGATGAGCGTCGCAAAAACCTAGTCTGTCAAACTGCTGTCAGAGGGTCTTCGGACCAGAACTATCCTGAAGGGATGGTGAAGAAGGAGAGGCATCTCAGATGATCTAGAGGAGCAGCCAAGTTCCTTGATCGGTCAGAGACAGCTCTTCAGACCAGCAGCAGGGGCGGCACCCATCTTCAAATGACTGCTACAAAGCTGGGGCAACCAGACCAAATTAATGTGCAGGAGCAGTGTTTGGACAAAGTGCTGAAACCGGGTGAGAAAGTAACCAACTCACAGGTAAAAGGCAATTTTTAAGATGGAATTTAAAAAGAATTTTCCAAGGTGAAATAGCAGCTAATTGGCATCTGGGAACTGTACAAAGGAAGGAAAAAAGGCAGAATTACCAAAGCTCAAGAAAATTATTTGTACTTTGGATATAAATTCAATTGGAGAAAAATAAAATAACAAAAGGAAGAAATTTGCAAAGTTGTATTTCTTTTGAGTGGATTTAAAGTGACTTTTTGACAGTTTTGACAATCATCTGGTTTGAGTATACTGTGGATTGGAGAGTGCCATCTACTGGAGAGAAGAAAATATTGCAACAAATTTGTGGATAGTAAGAGAGAAAGTGCAGCTGTCTGATCTTGGCTGTAAGAAGATAACCTGAAAAGGCTGAGAACTTTTAAGGAGTGTTTGTTTTGCCTATACTGTTTCACTTTGTTTTTGCTAGGTTGCAGAGGACAATAAATTTTGGAATTGGACCGGATTGGATTATTATTTGAATTGGACACAATATAAATTGAAAATAAAGAGAGACTATATGGACCTTAGTTTTAATTTAGTGTGATATAATATAAAAAGCTTAAATTGGCAATATGGAGATGTGAATGTATGAGGAATTATTTGCGACGTTAAAAATGTGTGTGAAACTGTAAAAGGTGATAAAAAAATCAAAAACTTTGTTGGAATACACAGAATATGAAATAGGAGAACAGACAGAAATTTTGTTGGAATATACAGAGCAAGGGACAGGAGAGGAGGTGGTAAAAGAGATAAATGAGGAACAAGAAAATAATATTGAAGAAAAAGGGACTGAAAGTAAAAAACAACTTGATGATTTCACTGGGATTTACAGTGGCAAGAAAAGAGCTGAGAGAGAGGAATAGCCTTCAAAAAAGAATCAATTAAAGGATAAAATGAGAAATAGTGGGAAGAGAGCAGAGAAACCTGGGGGGAGAACCACATGAATAATAAATTCAAAAGAGAGAAAAAGGACTCAGGAGAAAAGATATAAGATATATAAAAATAAAAAAGAAGAAGAAGAAAAGAGAATGGGATAAAAAGAGAAAATTACTAAGAAGTGGAATTTTTGAGAGACCAAAGGAAAATGGTTAAAAAAATAAAAGGCTAGTGAAAAGAAAGAAGAGAAAATAAGGTTCATATTAATAGATTTAAGAAAACTGTATTAATATTATTAATGGTAAATAGTTAATTAAGTTAAATGTTTATGGTAAAATAGTTTTGTAGTAATTAAGATATATGATGATGTACACTATTTTTGGCAAAACAGACTTAGCAGAAAGAGTGGGATGGGGAATATGATACATTTTAAATTGTGGACTCTTAATTAAATTAAAGGATTTTTCTGTAAGATTTGAGAATGATGATGTATATTGATTATAATAAAACAGAACAGTAGATGGAATGTGAAAGGGTAATTTGTTTTATTTTCAAAGACAAATTAAATAAAGTTAATTAAACTATGAGATGAAGTTGAAATACAGTGGGATAGAAAATATGAGAAATGTAGGTAACAAATAGGATAGTTAACTGATGTTATTGTAGGGATTAGGAATTTAGGGTGATTAGAACATTATGTATGTATTAAAAAGAAAATAAGATAAGATAAAGAAATATGTAATGAGAATATTAGGGGTTGGAATTGAAACAGAGAGATGATAATGAAACAGATTATGTATATGGAAAGCTATGTAAGATTGGGCTGGACAACACTTTGTTAATAAAATATGTAATGTTTGTTGGAAAAAAAAAACTTATTAAAAACAAAAACTCCGTTCCGGTTCTCTGAACCAGTCAACATTTTCCCTACCCAGATGCCAGAATTGGTCAGAACCGGCTGAATTGCACCCCTGGGATAATGGTACTATAATTCTTCATTTAAATGGTTATATTACTTTATTGTAAGCTGCCTAAGGTTGCCTGATAGTGAGATAGATGGCATATAAATGTAATAAATAAATAAATAAATATTTAACTAACAAACTAACTAACTAACTAACTAAATAAATAAATGAGAAGGGAAAAGAGAGCTTGTATTAAAGTCAAAGGAAAAAGAACATGATTGATATCAGCCCTTTAAGGTAGGCTCAGCAGGCAGAGGAGGAGCCTATGCCAGAGTGAGACGGAGATGGTTGCTGGTGCTCCGCAACCAGAGCCGAACCCCTGTTGATTGAAGATCCCGATAAGGGATTGGAACTGCTCAGGCGAGCGGTGAGGAAGGGAAGCACCCTGTGGTGTAGCCTTGGAGCAGTGATGAAATCTAAACATTTTCCCTACCGGTACTGTGGGCGTGGCTTGGTGGGTATGGTATGGTATGGTTTGGTGGGCGTGGCAGGGGAAGGATACTGCAAAATCTACATTCCCATCCCACTCCAGGGGAAGGAAAATGCAAAATCCCCATTCCCTCCCCACTCCTGGGGGAAGGATATTGCAAAATCTCCATTCCCACCCCACTCTGGGGCCAGCCAGAGGTGGTATTTGCCAGTTCTCTGAACTACTCAAAATTTCCACTACCGGTTCTCCAGAACCTGTCGGAATCTGCTGGATTTCACCCCTGGTCTCTGGTGGTTGCTTGTTTTGGCTGATCAAAATTTATGATATACGGTCAGGGTGTTCTAGAGCAGTGATGGCGAACCTTTTTTGGCTCGGGTGCCAAAGGGGTGCGCATGTGTGCGATAGCGCGCACATGCGTGCCCACATCCATAATGCAATGCCCTCCTCCTGCACATGCAGACAACCCCCATGCTTCCTCTGCACATGTGCACAACCCCTCCGCTGCACACACACCCCGTGCATGCGCACAGGCCTCACTGAAGCCTCCCGATTTCTGGTAGGCCCATTGGGCTGTTTTTCACTATCCCCAGGATTCAGGATGGCGAAAACCGGGCCAACAAGCCAATTGGAACAAACTTCTGTTTGGCCTGTTGGGCTGTTGAGCGAAACGGCCGAAAAGAAGGCCAAAAATCAGCTTGGAGTTGACATAGGGCAACGCCTCGCGTGCCCTCAGATATGGCTCCGTGTGCCACCTGTTCTAGAGTTTACCTTGTCATAGATGAGATTATTTGGAATTTTTAAGATAAAGATTATCTTTTTTTTTTTAAGTGTACACCAATATAGATCCATCATGTTATTTAAAATCTCTGGGAATCTGGATTGTCACAGAGTTCCAATCCATTAGTATTTTTCAAATAACACAATTTGTATATATTGCAAATGATTAGGACCTATTGGCTGTGTTTGACCAATGTATAAATGTATAAAGCCACCATCTCATTGTAGTAAATTTGAACAGCATATCAAGATTGATATCATAACAGTATAAACCTATGATGCCTGATCAAACAATAACCCCTAAAATATGAACCCACATCAGAAACAGATCTCATCTAACTGCCTGGCCCAAATGCTTAAATTACCAATGACTTAAACCACATCCCATTTCACAAAACAGTGGCCTTAAATTCCATATACAGGGTTCCCTAATTCTAGAGCTGAGCATTCTGAAAAAGTTTTGAGATATTTCAGCAGCTGAGTTCATTTCTTCTGTCCTTGTGTAGATCCCGGAAAACATCAAAATCAATAAACTTCAAGGCAGCCATGATAATTAAGTTGAAAGTTCAGAGCTGAACAAACTGTATGGAACTTTTGCTAAATCAAAATGACAGCCATCAAAAGGGTTTTTTAAATTCTGTCATTGGATCACACATAGCTATAAAGTATAGTTGGATGAGTTTATGCATAATGCTGACCAGTGGTAAAATGTATTTTTTTGGAACCGGTTCTGTGGGCATGGCTTAGTGGGTGTGGCTTTGTGTGGGGGGGTCATGTGACTGGGTGGGTGTGGCCAATTAAAATTGTTTGGCATTTTTAACTAAAAAAAGTTTTAAAAAGTTCCGACAATCAGCTGTGACAACCAGCTGTGCCACACAATCGTCAAAACTTTTTTTTTACTTTTTAAAAGCGTTTTTTACTACTGGTTCTGGCGAATAGGTAGTAAAATGGTTTTAAAAGGTTTTTAAAAAAGATTCTGATGATCGCGTGGCACAGCTGATTGTCACAGCTGATTGTCAGAACCTTTTAAAAAACTTTTAAAAGCTTTTTTGCTGCCTATTCCCTGCAACTGGTAGTAAAAATGCTTTTAAAAGGTTTTAAAAAGATGGTTCTGTTGATTGCGTGGCACAGCTGATTGTCACAGCTGATCGTCGGAATCCCTTTTAAAAAACTTTTTGAAGCATTTTTACTATTTGCTGAAACCGGTAGTAAAAAAAATGCTTTAAAATGTTTTTTAAAAGGTTCCGACGATTGCGTGATTGTCGAAACCTTTAAAAAAAAAATTAAAAGCATTTTGTACTACTGGTTCGATGAACCAGTAGCATTTTTAAACTAATGGTTCGGGCAAACTGGCCTGAATTGATAGCATTTCACCCCTTGATGCTGACTAATAAACTGTGATAAAGATTCGGTGTTTCTCCTAACTGCACATATGTGGGTATGCGCCTTGGTTAGTCAGTGTTGATTCCTGGTAACTCCCTGGACATGCCCTTGCAGTTTGTTGGCAACATTTTTCAGAAATGGTTTGCCATTTTTTCCTCCTTAGGGCTGAGAGAGAGTGACTTGTCCAAGGACATCAAGTCAGCCTTGTATCTATGGCAGTACTAGAACTCACAATCTCCTGCTTTCTAGCCTGGTGCTTTAACCACTACAGACCCCTGGCTCTGGCTGTAACTGTAGCACAAATATATTCTGGCAAACGTCTTTCTGCCATTCCCCCTATTACATTCCTCCAACTCATCTCGAGCCCATAAGTGAGACAGATTAAAATTGTCCTTTAATATATAAATGATAACATTGTGGTTTCCTTCTTGTAACCACATAAAAGGCCTGATTTTGGAGAAAAGGGATGCTAATACATAGTGTCCCTTTGAAGCAATAGAAGACACTTAAAAAAATATTTTAGTACATATAACTCTACCCATAACCCTGTTTCCGAAATGAAGGAAATGTAAAACAATGCAAATGAGCAAATAATGATAATATGTGTTCCTGCCTCATTCTATTCAACATAAAAGAGACAATTTCTAGAAAGAGATGTCAGCCGTGGCACAGTCATTTCTTTCTATTTTTCCTCTTTGATTTCTTCTACCTTTCTCATCCTTTTTACTTTTCTCTTTTCTTGCTTTTGATGGAAGGTTCTAGGATCTATGATATGGATCAACAAAAGTCCAGTTCTTACCTTGCCTCTGTAAGTGTGGCTGGTAGGTTTGCAGACCATTGAGCCAATGGCAGTCATTGGCGGATGCTGGCTCACCAGAAAGGAAAGATAGGCCACTGCTACTGCCCAGGACACCCTATCCCGGCCCTTGGTCCTGCCCCTTATCCTGGAAACCCAACTAAAGTTCAGGTGGCCTGGAGATCTAACATCTGCTCACCCATTCTTTCTTGGTTTGTGGCAGTGGTGGGATTCAAATTTTTTTTACTACCGGTTCTGTGGGCGTGGCTTGGTGGGCGTGGTGTAGTTTGGTGGGCACGGCAGGGGAAGGATACTGCAAAATCTCCATTTCCTCCTGATCAGCTGGGACTCGGGAGGCAGAGAATAGATGTCAGAGGTAGTATTTACCGGTTCTCCGAACTACTCAAAATTTCCGCTACTAGTTCTTCAGAACTGATCAGAACCTGCTGAAACCCACCTCTGATTTGTGGGCTATACAAAACAGGCAGGCCAGATTTGGCCCACAGATCGTAGTTTGCTGACTTCAGATTAATGACACTGAACTGGCAAGTAAGAATTTTGCATGTAAAACATTCATAGGGCCTGGTGACCCGAGAGACCACTTGTATACCAAATGTTTTTGCCTTCTCAATAGATTCTAGCAGAGTTGCTGTGCTCCAGGTCCTCTTCCTTAAACATTGCCACCTTATGGGACCTAAGAAGTATGTATGCCTTTTCAGATGAGCCCCCCAACTTCTGGAACAACTTCCCCCCAGAGATAAGGATAATACCTTCCCTCCTAGGGTTCCAGAAAGCTTTGAATACCAGTTTTTCACCCCAGGGTTTGATGTTTTGTAGATTTTGTTATTCAGTTACCAGTTTTTCACCCCAGGGCTTGTTTTGTAGATTTTGTTATTAGGACATTTTGGTCCAGGGTGCCTGTTATTTAATCTTTTTAGTTATTTTTATGACTTTTCCCATTTTTTGTGCCACCTAGAGTCCACTGGAGTTCAGTGGCCAATAAATTTAAATAAATAAACTAAAATACAAACTGAAAGGTCCAACCCCCTCCCCCAAATGTATAACATAGAGTGGAAGAGGCAAATGATTAAGCAATTTTATGAAATTAGTTCAGTTGCTTTGTCAATGCAGTTCTAACAGTTTTCTCTCAAAAGACTCATATTATTTTACAAATATTTGCTTTTGCAATGCTACCTTTCCGAAGTTCATAAAGTTATTTTGAGGATTGACAGATTTTTATCAATAAACCAGTATGTATCAATTACAGTTACTTAGAAAGTCACCTAAGGAGTTTATTGAAACATACAATTTGGCCAGTGATCCCCAAACTTTTTTCTGCAGCTGCTTATTTAAATCAGCTTTGATTTAATCATTTTTATGATAAAGTGCTAGTTTGGTAAAAATAACAATTATGCTACATCATTTAATATGCTTGCACACATTGTAAATCATGAATACAATTCTGTTTTAAAAAAATTTCTGCTTTAACTATTTCTTACTGAATTTTCATGAGGTTGTGTTTCAGCCTTCACTATTTGTATGCTTCTGGATGTGATTATATATAGCTTTCAGAATCTGAAGTCAACATAGCTGAACAGATCTGAACAGTGGCAGGTTGAGGAAGACTGAGATAGCTAGTGTTGCCTTCATTTCCTTTTCCATTGGATTTTCAAGAGAACACCTGAAAAGTTAATTTAAATGTTAATCTGTTCCAAACCTGCCACACAAAATTAACAACCTGTTGTGAAAGAAGAACTGTTCCTTCTATGCCTTAATGCCCATAACAAGTACTTCAGTGAATATTTACAGGCCTGTTATTCCCTTTCACACCAGTTATTATACGTTCCAGCTTCTAGCTATGCAGGCATTACTACAAGTTGAGGCAGCCTTGTCTTCAAAGCACTCTGCTGGTGTAGGCTCCAGGAAAGGATTAGCTTATAGCCTAGTAGACACTCAGGCAATTATGCCTTCTGTGAGAGCTGGGAGCATCTGGATTTGGATAATTTAAGTTATTAGAGAAATCAGGGAAGCAGAAGACATTTTGGGCAAGGGCAGCTGCTTATTATGCATATATATCTCTGCCAGAAAAAGAGACAGGAAAAATGTACTCAAGGGGAATAGAGTAGACTTGCTGTGGCTGGCTTTAAAGTAACAGAAAGCTACATGAGTTTTACAGGAATTTTGATACCACGCAGGAAGGATTTTCAAGTTGATTCTATAATAATGGCCAAAAATCTAAGATTAGATACTCAGAGGCTTTTTACTGCAATTCATTTGTTTAGCACATAATTTCATGCATAAACTGGAGTAGTCTTAGCCTCTTACAGAATTTCAAGACCATCTGCATGAAAAGATGCATGTCAAAGGTCACACGAGGAACCTCTTTGAAGCTGGAGTTAATCTCATATTGATTGCAGCTTGTAGTTAAAGGAGACTGTACTGGTATCTATATCAGAAATAAACAATGATTTCAATATGTGTTCCTAGAAGCCAAACCAAAACAGTATTCTTAGAAATTAGTGAGGTGATTTGGTTTCATTTTGTAATCTCCCTTTTCACTTACAAAATGTTCTAGGTTTCTATTTTAGCCTTGCAAAATCCCCTCCATAGGTTTATAGATGAGCAGAAATCTAGATGTGGTTCTTCCCGTTTTGAATCATTATACCACACTGTTTCCATGATTAGGAAGAAGCATAAACTCTGTAGAGGCCCTGTTGCTTTCTAAACAGATATTTTCTTACCCAACTAGGTAACTTCATTAGTATTGGTGAGTGTGGGATTTGCTGCTCCCTGTTTATATATAGTAGCTTGCCCTGTCAGTGTTGGTGGGAGTGTGGTTTTATCCTCAGTAGTTGCGTTGATTAGGGTAGGGTTTTCTGCTTGATTGTTTCCCTAATGTTGTTTCCCTGATGTTAATCCCTGCTTGGTATTGGCTGCTGGAGAGATTTTTTTGTTTCCATCTTAACATACAGTACAATAAAAAGTACTGTAGGTAAATGTGGTTTATCTCTATGCGTTTATTGATAGCTAGCATTTTAAAATTTAGTTTGATTTAGGATACTTACGGTTTCCTGGTTAAAGGTTGAGTCTGTCCATGTGTCATCTACAACATGCAGTGTAAAAACTGTAATGGCCATTATGTAGGACATACAGGTAGCACAGCAGATCCATGAACACCAACTAGAGACCAGTAGTTGTGATGAAATCTCCTTCATCTCACAGCATGTGGTCAGACATGAAATAAAGCATGACATGATAGTCTAGTGAAGAAAATGGAAATATATGTGTTGCGCTATGGTATATTACCATTAGATGGTCAAACAATTGTAACCAAATGTACATCAATGGCCATGTATCAGCATGGAATTGTTGAGTGACAATTGCAGGGCTCTGTTTTGGGCCCCATAATATTTTACATATTTATTTATGAACAATTTGGATGAGAGGTTAGAACACATTATTATCAAATTTGTCAATGATACAAAGATGGAGGGATAGCAGTCACCTAAAAAGACAGTAAAAAATTCAGGAGGATCTTGACAAGTAAAATAATGGGCTGAAACCAGCAAGATGAATTTCAGCTGTGAGAAAGGCAAAGTCCTGCTTTTGGATGAAAAAAGAAAGAAATCAGAGGCATGAATGTAGAATGAGAAGTGCAGGGCAGCAGTACATGGAATATCCCAGTGATGCAACTGAAGAAAAGCAAATGCTATCTTAGGGGAAATATACTGCCTTTCCAGAAAAGTAATCCTTCCTGTCTATTCTGCATTGGTGAGACAGACTGCATCTATAATATTGTGCCCAGTTCTGATTATTGCATTTTAGGAAGGACATTGTCAAAGCGGAATGTCCGAAGGAGCTCAACCAAGATGATAAAGGACCTGGAAGGAAAAACTCTTAATGTGGAAAACTGTTAGAAATGTGGATATGTTTAACTCGAAAAAGAGAATCCTGTAGGGAGATACGGTGGCTGTTTTCAAGTGTCTGAAGAGCTGTCTTGTAAGATGAGAAAGCAGAGAGTTATGTTTTTGAATTACAAGGAAACAGATTTTGGCTGGGCATTAGGAAAAATAGCTTAACGGTAAGAGCCATTCAAGAATGGACAAGCTGCTCTGAGAGGTTCTCCTTCACGGGAGATGATATAGGTTGGATGGCAATCTGTCAAGGACAGCTTGTATAGTGGATTCCTGTACAATGTGTGGGTTTAGAAGGTCCCTCCTCCCTTTTACTTTTCTATGCTTCTCTGTGTTGCACAATGCAGCTCACTATAAACTATATGCAGCTAACAAACACCTTGGGAAAATTATACTCCATATCAGCAGTGAAATCTACTTACCTTTCCTAAGCGTGCTTTGTGTGTGCGCGCCAGTTATGGTTTGCTACCCCCATGCTCCACACTGCGTGGGGGTAAAACAGCCAAAATTGCTTCACGGCTCCGGAGC
>JANHGD010000758.1:136569-147544 GCA_027560375.1 Imantodes cenchoa
GGGAGGGGGCATAGTGGGTCAGGACTGAGGTACACAAAGTGCACAAAGATGTTCCGCCCAGTCGAGAGCGATACCGCTAAATGGCCCGGCTTTCCCAGAAGCTAAGCTTTCATTCGCCAGCTGAGTTTCCTATGGAAAAGAAGCATATAAATTTTGTTTTTCCGGGAAGCGAAACTGCATTTAGAATTGTTTTTTTTTTTAAAAAGGCCACCAACCCTACTCCATTTCCCAGGGTGCAATGCGTGCGTAGGTTTCACGCTGTCTCCTAAAGGTTGAGTTGAGCGTGCGCGCAATTCTCTCCTCCTTTAGCGACCTTCACAGTTGCTACTTATAGTTTTTACCGGCGGCCGAGCCCGAGAGCCGACCTTAGCCCTACTTTCCAATCCTTGTTGGCTGAGTCCGCTGGCACCGCTTTATCTCTGCCCTGTCAAAACAGGAACTGGCCACGGTCTTTTGCTGGTTGCCCCGTTTGTAATGTCTGGAAAGTAAAGAAGCTGCACGGCGCAGCTCTTACAACCTGTAAGCGGTCTCCCCACTATAGCTGCGGTTTGTCCTCCGGGCAATCGGGACCGAGAGTGACCACCTTTTTCGGCCTGGCTAGAAGTATTGCCCACTGTATGAGACTGGAAATAGTGAGTGTAAAGAAGCCTATGAGTCACCTGTAAGGTAGGATTTCACAAGTACCTGTTTAGTTTATTAGATTAGTCTAAGTATGTCATGCGTGAGACATAATACGCTAACTATTTCTGCATCCAAAGCAAAAGTTATATAAATCCGTATGTAAAACGAATTTATATAACAATTGTGTGAATGCAATTGGTTTTATTTCAATCAGTAAACACCCACATGGAAAAATGGGGCGATCCCCCATGTGAATATGCAGCCATGCAATCTACTGTATTTGGAAACCCATCACAAAATCAAAAAGAAAATTAAATTTGAACGTTCAAATATCCCTTCAAATTTTGCAGTTCAATTCAGGATTATGAAGTTCCTCAATGGTGGCAGTTGATTAATTTTTGCTCCTGTTGGCCTTCACAGTAGAGTAATAGTGGGGGGGAAAACAGATGCCTGACAGTTGAATTCTGTGCCAAAAACAAGACGTCACCACTTAAAAATAATAGTAATATATTTAACTAGTAATAGTAATATAGTATAATAGTAATATATTACTAATAATAGTAATATATTTTTGAAATGACTCGGTATTGTACATTAAATGGAACTTTGGTATAATCAGGCAGAATTGGAAACAAGTTTCATATGACACAACCTAAAAAAAGTATATCACCATAGAGTTATTTCCGTTTTTGTAAAATTTATGTACCTCAGAGTAATATTATGTGATATGTAATATTTTAATATAAAGAGATCACAAACCTGGAGATGAGGCACAATCTTTTTGCACCATGTGAGTTCTGATCAATTCCCTTGGTTTGTTGCAGATGACTAAAACCATCAATTTTATTTAACACACTGTAAGAAATTAACGTGCTGATAGACCACTGAACACTCTGAACCTTTAAAAGAAATTATAAACCATAAATACTTAGAAATTGATAGTACGGACGGACGGACGGATGGATGGATGGATGGCATGACATAGATTACATTTTGTCACCTTTGGGGAGTGTTATTTATTTATTTATTTATTTATTTATTTATTTACTTACTTACTTACTTACTTACTTACTTACTTACTTACTTACTTACTTAGTTTTCTCCTCCCCTAACTACTTTTCTAAATAACTCAATGCATTGAACCTACTAATACTCCTTCCTCCTCCTATTCTCCTCACAATAACAATCCTATGGGCTGAGAACATGACTGTCCCAAAGGCGGGGCTAGTCTCCTGATATCTAGCCTGTCGTAATCACTAGACCAGTCTGGAGTTTTGAGTCTGGGAATCTCAAGAAAGTGGATAGCGTGGTGATTTCAGTTCTGCATCTGTGGATTGGACGGCCTGCCTCATTTGGCTTGTGAAAGCTGCTAGGGAGAGGACTGGAAGCTGTATCCAGGCTGTAGTCAATACTTATTTGAGAGAAGGTAAGTTCTCAGCAGCCCTGAAAAGCAGATATGACTCATCCCTCATCAATAGGTCAGTGATTTGAATAAGTTACAGGCTACATAATATAAAATTGTGGATTAAGTCTGTGTGCAAATGGTATTGTTGGTTTGTATTAAGGGTCACTATACAGAGACCAGTAAAAATGCGGGCAATCCAAGTAACTGAATAATTCAATTATTTTATTTTTGATTGCTACTAATACATATACATGTTTAATGTTCAGTTGATGACCCTAAACACTGTTTATTCCTTTTGAATAAGACATTTAGCCTGTCATTAATCTTCATTTAAGAAGAAACCCAATTAATATTTAGTTTTATTCCGAAAAATCATAATGTACTAGATTAGTAGTATAAAAAGGTTTCATTATAGATAAAGAAATCTTGCTGGGATTGTTTTATCAAACTTTAAGAAACTGTTCAAAACAAATTTTCTTATAGAAAAAGAAACTTCAAATTTAGCTTAGTTTAATCAGCAGATTTTTGAGTATTGAATTCTATGTTTAAGATATGAACTTGCTTTGGGAGAAAGAATCTATATTTCAAGCTGATATCCTTAGCAATTGCAACTGGCATCCATTGGTGCTTGAGTGACAGACAACACAGCATTAATGAAAGCTGGAGCCAAGAAAATTGTCTTTATTTATTTATTTTATTTTATTTTATTTATTTTGTCAAACACATACAAGATATAAATTATTGATATAAGTGTAGACACTAGCAAAGTAGTTACATGTAAAATAATAATAATAATAATGATAATAATGATAATGATAATAATAAACATAATAGTAAAGGCAAAGTAGATACATGTAAAATAATAAAAAGGTAATAATAAAAAAGGTAATAGGACAGTAGAACAGTATTAGGACAGTAGGACAGGGACAGTAGGCACAGAAGTGCGCTTATGCACGCCCCTTACAAACCTCTTAAGAAAGGGGTGAGGTCGACTGTAGACAGTCTAAGGTTAAAGGACAGAGTCAGGCAATGCATTCCAGGCATTCCATATATGATGGCAGTGGTACTGCTGTGGTGACTCTCATTGCACATGTCATAGGCATCATTGATTTCAGGACAGTCAGTGAATCCTGGATGGTTTCTAGATTTAAAATGGTGCATGAAGATGGAGTAACTTGCTCAGCAATCTTGCCATGATTATTCTGTAGTTTGGGATTCAGTGGGTTACTGCTATTTCCCATACAGCTCCAGCTTCAGCCTTCTTACTATTGCAATAAAATCTTTCCCCCTGTCTCTTGAAGAAGAGGTTCTGTTTTTAAAACTCATACTCAGGGAGCTTTAAAAAAATAGTTAGGATTTATTTTGAGAGTTTTGAGTTTATTACAGTAAGGGGCATATTTTCTCATTGTTCTGCAGCTGCTCTCGCTAACTCTAGTTCCTGTTCTTCTCAAAGTAAGAAATCTCTGTTTTTTTTACTTTGGGATATAACTAAAGGGAAACTGAAGTGTGAAAGATGGAGTGAAAGATGGAGGGCGGATATACATGGCTCCAGGGATGCTATTCAGCAGGTTCTGACAGGTTCTGGAGAACCAGTAGCGAAAATTTTGAGTAGTTTGGAGAACTGGCAAATACCAGCTCTGGCTGGCCCCAGAGTGGGGTGGGAATCGAGATTTTGCAATATCCTTCCCCTGCCATGCCCACAGAACCGGTAGTAAAAAAAAATTGAATCCACCACTGCCTGGCTCATATAGTAGCATCATTCTCAGAGGGATTGTGGAGAAAAACAGCACCCAATAAATTCCTATTTGCGCCATAAAATAAATCTATGAGAGTTAAAATCAGTAGCTTTCTAATCAGCTAGATTCTTCTACCTAACCAGGAGTTATTTTATTTTGCTGCTGAGTAGAAGAAGCAGAGAGATTTCATGCACTTCCCTGAGAGAAAAAACTGCTTTCAGTTTCCATCACCTGTTAGCTATAAACATGTTGTGATTTTGAGGATTTTGATAACTATATCTGAGTGTTTTTTCCTCCCTTTCCTCCTTCACTCTTTCCTGATCATGAGACTTATATAGCTGAGGAACTGTCTATTTATGGAAGTTATGGATTCTCAGTGTCTGAAGGTTTTTAAGAAGATGCTAGGTAGCTGTATCTCAAGGATTGCTTAAGGATGGATTTCCTGAATATGGCAGAGGGCTGGAGTGATCATCCTCGTGATCCCTTTCCAACATATATCTGTAAATTAGCAAATCTGTGATGTTGTGTTTTTAAATCAATATCAAACAGTCCTACTGCATCTGACCTGCAGAACTCTGAAGCATAAATAGACGGCAGCAAAAAGTAATAGCAAACTCTAGGCCCATGATGGTGAACCTATGGCACACAGAGACCTCTCTCTGGGCACGCATGCCATTGCCAGCTGTTCTTCTGGTTTCCAGTGCACACATGCATGCCAACCAGCTGGTCTTCACACATGCCGGAGCAAGGGAAATCCCAAAGACCAGCTGGCCAGTGCACATGTGTGCACCGGCCACCTGGTCCTTGGGTTTCTGGCGCGCCAGTTGGTCTTCGCATGCGCCGGAGTGCCGGAAACCCAAAGATCAGCTGGCTGGTGTGCCTGCACATTCGTTCCAGTTTGGGCACAGTTTGGATGCCAAAAGGGTTCTCCATCACTGCTCTAGCCTTTTGTCATCTAATAATCAAACATGAGGGCATCTTCAATTTTTCTTATTAATCAAACTGATAGTTGTTCTTGCAGGATGTTTTGGTTGAAGAATGTGGAAAAGAATTTAAATAAATAATAATCACTACTACCCACTCTTTGTTTTTTCGAGAAACGTAATCATCAACAATGCTGTTCTCCATTACTTCTGCCTTTTTTCTATATCAGTCCTTAAAGTGTGGGCTGAGAGTAAATTTTGCATTTCTGAAAAGAATTCTCCACTTCAAGTTACCATACCATAGTATAGTGTGAATCAAAGAGAAGACTGAGGGAGAGGATGTTGGCTATCACCAGGCTACTTAATCTTAATCTCCACTCAGAAAGTTGTATATATGGAAGAAAGAAAACACTTTTAGAAAAAGGCAACAAAGGTAGCTTGGAGAAAATCGTACCTTTGCTACAGTCCCTTATGATGGTTGCAACGGGATGGAAACGCTTAAAATTGTAGCCCCTACATGATTCCTACATATAGTGCTATATTTCCCGTAACAAGATGTTTGCTCAGAAGTAAGTTTCAGTCAGCCTGATTAGAATTACAGGCTTTTTAACAAGGAAAAGTAACAGAAATAATGTTTAGACAGAAATAATGTTTAGTTAGTCTGTTTCTAGCTAGACGTGAGGCTTGTAAGCAATCAACACTTCAGGGCTTCTTGTTTCTTCTCTCCTTTCTAGCAAAGATTGATCACTTGTGTTTCCTCTTCCTGAAAAAAAGGAAAGAGATATATATTTTTCCAGCTGTAATTACCTGCTAGTACTGAACATGAAGTGGGACTTCCCAAAGGTCTGGGGCTATCTCCCCCAAACACATGCCACTGAATGATCTGCTAATAGCAATAAAGGAGTGGCAGCTACAGGGAAGGGTAAAGGCTTTCAAACAAAAATTGTGTTTAGTCAGAGGAATGGAATGTTTTGAGGGGCAGTTTTTAGAGAACTGCATCCAGAAAACCACATCCTCAGCAAGTCTCTCATTACACGGGTTGCTGGTTTATTATACTGCCAGGCGGATGGATAATAATGCTTTGCCAATTAACACTGGCTGGTGCTGCCATTGTGTTTAAACACCGCCTCGCAAAAAAACATAGACTTTAAAAAAAACCAGGCTGATGACCAGAGAACATAACAGTTTTGTGGAAACACCTTCTGCCTTATTTAAAAAAAAACCACAGGAGAATTAATGATGTCAAGTCAAATAGATAACAGGAAAGCCACCCAGATATGAACTGCTGAAGGGAGGGGGAAGGGGCTCCAATTGGATTTTTAAGTATGAAAACTCCAAGATTTTTGCAAATAGTGTTGACATGGCCAATGAAGGGGCTTTCTAGGGGTAAAAATAATTATCTTGGTAACAGTTAAAAGTGTGCGTTCATGGCTTACTTCCTGGATTTTTCTTTTTTTTTTTTAAAGAATTTTCAATCAAAACTGTAACCTGGGATTACCTGACGGCTTCCCATTCAAGTAATAATCACATCTGACCTGCTTTCTTTTCTTTCTTTTGAACCAGGATTCTAACACCGCCTTCCTGGGACTTCTATGTATGTTGGGTTTGAATATCAGCTGTATAAAGAAAGAGAGAGACCAGTATCTTGGAGTGCACGTTAGATGAACGCTCTAGTGGGACTCTTATATTTAAAATATATATATATATTTGCTGAACAGTTAAAATTCCAAAATCACATAAAACAGAGTCCTTCGTTTGAATAAAACAGTTCAGCTGAGATCTGCATATATGGGTCTGATGGGGTAAATGGTGGGGTGACACAGAGACATAATTTGCATTCTTTGTTTTATTCTTTTTAATCGGCTTCTTTTATTCTTTTTTTTTTAATTAAACACACGTAACAATATAACATTCAACATTAAAGACATGAAACAAACTATTGGGGCCAATGTTTTTTTACACAATATTTTAAGTATTTCTATTTATAAATAATTTGGGCTATGATGTCCTTACTTAATTCACTCGGGGTTAGCAGTTACACATCCTCTTTTATTTGTTTCTTCTCTCTCTCAACCAGTCATAAAATTTGTTCCATACTTTATAATGATCTATTTTCTCTTTTTCTTTGTTAGCTTATCCATTTCAGCACAATCCATTATCTTTCTAATGATGTCATGTCTTCATCTTTTTTTGGAAATCCTTTATTCTATTTTCAATGTTTTCTTTATTAATGTTTTATATTTTATTCTGTTTTTATGTTTTATATTCTGTATTTTAATATGGTCTATGGCTTAATCAACAATAAAGTCCCAGGTTAAAGTTCCAGGGTTCTGTCAATAATTTCTAAATCAGGAGTCTCCAAACTCAGCCACTTTAAGGTTTGTGGACTTCAACTCCCGGAATTCCTCAGGGAGTTGAAGTCCACAAATCTTAAAGTGATGGAGTTTGGAGGCCCCTTTTCTAAATGGTGGGAAGTCTCCCTCAGAGTTAGGTTGTTGGGGATCCTGATACTCTGGGATCATCCTTTCCCTAACAGCCAAGGCTAACTGGTCTGAACATTCGAAGAGGCCTGTCACTGAACCATTCTAGATTTATGAGTTTAATTGTACCCTAATTGCCCTATAAGAGCTGCCTCTCTGTTCTTATGATGTGCACAGCTTTAATAGATGGCTGTTTTTTTTGCTGGTAATGGCAAGGAAACAGCAACTCATTCTTTTGTCAGTAGTAAATGGCTAATTAGCTGGGCGGCAAAGAGAAGTGGGTGGATCTCACAAGTTTTTGTGAATTGTCAAATGAGCATCCTAGGGCTGTGCACTTGTAGAGACTGCTGCAAAGTCCTGGTCTTGTTCTTATTCTTTGCAGCATCTCCACACCAACGTGCTGCTGTTCTCTCTGGGCCAAGGAAGGATGAGGCAAAGTAGGATAGAAAGGCAATGGGGTAGCTAATGTGGAAGTGAAGAAAACAGTGATCCAGCCAGCACTCTGCTCTCAGTTCTCACCCCACTCCATTTGCTTCTGCAACAAAGAACAAGAGCGCTCTCTCTCTCTCTCTCTCTCTCTCTCTCTCTCTCTCTCTCTCTCTCTCTCTCTGTGTGTGTGTGTGGGTGCATGGCAGAGGTGGGTTCCTACTGGTGCGGTCCCATGCGCCGCTCCCGTAGTGGCCCGCTGATGATGTAATTTTGGTGTGATGGCTCCGGTGCTGTCTTTGCCGGTCCGTGTGCGCCACCATCTTTTTTTTCCAATTTTTTTTCAAATTTTCGGCTCTCTGAGCATGCGCAGAAGTAAAATTGTCCCTCTGTGCATGGGCGGGAGCAAAATTGTGCTAGGGGACACGCACATGCGCATGAAATGTCATAATGCACACCAGTAGGAAAAGGTAAGAGGAACCCGCCCCTGGTGCATGGGTGCATGGACAAAACCAAACTTTCAATCAGTCCTTCAGCACAGGAAGGGGAGAACAAAGAGATATGGAGGGAGGCCACAATGAAATTCTAGAGGTTGAAAGGCCAAATAAAACAGGGATTCCACTAACTGGCAGCCATCAGATCCAGGGGAAACCCTGCAGAACTGTTTTTTCCCTGAGGAAAATTAGATGAAATTGACTGGAAGTGAGGGAGGGAGGTGTAGAAGAGATAAAAGAAGGGGAAAGTAAGTTCCAAATATTGGAACCAATACAGGTAGGGATGTGTGCAAGGTGTGGTCAAAAGATCAACAGGTGTGATTTAAGGTTTATGTCGGTTGAGGCAAATAAAAAAGAAGCAGAGCTTCAACGGAATCAGTGCGGCCACCATCTTGACTTTTTTTGATCTTACAGATGTCTCTGAATATAGGTAGCACTGATATAGGGGAAAAAAAGTTATGTGCTGGGATGTTCTCTCCCTCTCTTCTACTGTTTTGCACAATAATTCCAGAGACATTTTGTTGATGCCCCCAAAGGGAAACATCAGACAACAGCTTCAATGAGTTAGACAGCAATAACTTAATGATAAGGAAATTAGATACGAGAACTCTATTAAAATAGCATTAAGACAAGGATATAATGCTACAAAAGCAATGAAATGAGAAGCAATAGAAGATAATAAGATGGGAGGGGGAGCTATGGTAAGGTAATATATGGCACGGTATGGTTTAATAAATCTGCTTGAGGAAATAATGAAGAGGCGGGAGACCCAAGAGGCAGTGACAAAAACAGAGTTGCAGGCCCCCAGCACGATGCAAATGGCAAGGGATGTGCCGGTAACAGGAAGCAAAAATACAGTGACTCAAAGGATACAGCCCCAGCAGGGAGTAAACTGTAGTTTTCCTTGGTAACAAATTAAAATTAAAACAGGGCAGTTTCATAGAGAGAAATGCAATGTTGTGTGTCTACTTAATGGAATGATGTTTTATTTTACACCCCTAATCGCAGTGGGGGAAGCTCATTGGAAATGTGTGTCTCTAACCTGCCCAGACAAGAGAGGTAGCCAGAATATATAGACAGAACCACCAAATGTGGATTAATATTGACCTGGAATTTAAAGAGAGATTACTGTGGAGGTAGATATTGCACAGTAAGTGTTGGTACTAGGATTTTAACAAACCGTGTGGGAAGCCAACATGTAACATGAAGAGTCAGTCTCGTATAGTGGTTAAGATGCTGGCCTAGAAACCAGAAAATGATGTTCTGAACTAGGCTTCCTGATCAAATAATACAGCACAAATGACGTCCCAAAAACCTCTTTTATTTTAATGGATGGTAATTATTTTCATTTCCAGCCGTAATAAGTCCCAAACAATGATAACAAGTCTCACGACAGTCTTTCAGGGAAAAGCAGATAAGCACACGAACCTTGATCTTTCTGGACAAGCTGCCAAAGACCAATTTATTATTTATTTATTTATTTATTTATTTATTATTTGTCAACAAGTGCAAGGAAACAGGATACATGAAAAAATTGGCACAAATAAATGAATACAGAGAAGCAAAACATAGCCATAAACACATAAAATGAGTACAGTAGGACAGGGACGGTAGGCACGCTGGTGCACTTATGTATGCCCCCTTAGGGACCTCTTAAGAAACGTGTAAGGTTCACGGTAGACAGTTTAAGGTAAAAGGTATGTGGGTTAGAGAAACTAACAACAGGATCAGGTAAAGTGTTCCAGATATTTACTACCCTATTGCAGAAGTCGTATTTTCTGCAATCAAGATTAGAGCGGATTACATTTAGTTTGTATCTGTTGATAGCCCTAGTGTTATTGTGGTTGAAGTTAAAGTAGTCGTTTACAGGTAGAATGTTAAGGTAGATGATCTTGTGTACTAAGCTTAGGTCAGAATGTAGACGGCATAGTTCAAGGTTATTCAGGCCTAAAATTTCAAGTCTACTGGAATAAGGTCAACGGGGACTGCCTTCATTAAAATAAAAAATTGTTGGTACTGTATTTTCTCTAATCAACATATATCACACACTCCATGTACATTTGCAGAGAATTTTAAAACTTCAAAATCTTTGACAACTAACCCCCTCTCCAACTGCCTCACTAAAATTGTATTGACAATGGGAAAAAGTATTCAAGAACTGTTTCATGGGAAGAAAGAAACAAGGGTTTAGTTTGCAATAAATTGTATGATTTGATTGTATCCAATAATGTTAATCTGTTTCTTGAACCAAAGTGGGCAACACATCGAACAAATAAAAATGTGCTTGTGAATGATGTGTTGACAGCTTTGTGCCCATCATGAATTCATCTCAGGGTGAGGTATCCATCTGTTATGTATTTCAGCATTTGTATTAAGCACTTTAAAGATTGGTAAACTCATAAGAATCTGCCAATATATTCTGAATATAAATAACCACCACATGCTAGAGAGAGAATAGAATCTTTGTCACTATGAGTGTGAGTTTAGGAGATGTACCCCATCAGAAAGATTATGGCATCTGTATTAAAGGCACTTGCTTTGAAGTATTACTTGGAAAATTTGCTTTAGCTTAATAGGAAGACAAATATCCAAAAAAGTGCTTTCTTTATGGAAATATGCAGTCTTCCAAGTGAGCATAACTTTCTATGAACAGATGCCATTTTTGTTCATGAGGTAATTACTATGGACTTCATTATGGATAGAGAAGAAATTTATTCACTCCAGATTTTTATTGAATCTGTTTGTCTCTCTTGACTTATTCAGACATTCTTGGCAGGACTACGTTGTCTTCTTATTTTTAACATGTTTTATTTGCCGTTTTCTTTTCACACCATACATATTTTGTGGACAGTGTATTGCCTGGGTCAAGTCTTTTTTAGACAACGCAAAC
>JANHGD010000758.1:167135-179014 GCA_027560375.1 Imantodes cenchoa
GCCACTCCCATCCGGTCACATGAGCAGCAAGCCACTCCCACAAAATAAGCCACGCCCACAGAGTGGTAGTAAAAAATGTAGGAACCCTCCCCTGGCCCCAAAGATTTTTCTCCTACAGGAAGACAGAGAGAAGCAGGAGAGAGAATTCTGCATTATTCTGAATTATGCTAATTTTTGTGGCGTCATCTCTCCTCCAACAATTTTTCCCAAAATACTGACCTTCTGAAAAATGAAACACCAATAATAACACATACTAGCTGATGTTCTCGTTATGGAAATATGGAAATTCAGGCCAAGCTCTGCATATTCTTTTGGAAGAATAGAGAACAAAGAAAGGGAGGGAGAAAATGTGCAAGCCACAGAATACTTGAAATTGAGTTTTTTGTCACATTGGGGGGCAGTTCTAAGCAGCCCAACCCTTGTGAAAGGAGAAAGTTTTCAGGATGATTTTTTTAACCATAACTGGCCACTTCTTGGTCACATTAGTCCTTGTAGGTTTTCTTAAATCAGTCTTTACAATTGTAATTGTGAGACTATCTGATCTGAGTTGCAAGACTCCAGTCCTGACATGATAGCAGTGTTCCAATATTTGAGAGGCCATCACAAAGAAGAGGAGGCCCACCTATTCTCCAAAGCACCAAAAGGCAAGAAAAGAAATGATGGTTGAAACCTAATCAAGGAGAGAAGCAACCTAGAACTAAGGAGAAATTTCCTAACAGTGAGGACAATTAACTGGTGGAACAGCTTGCCTTCAGAAGTTTGGGTGTTCCATCACTGGAGGCTTTTAAGAAGAGACTGGACAGCTATTTCTCTGGAATGGTATAGGGCCGTGATGGCGAACCTATGGCACGCATGCCAAAGGTGGCACGCGGAGCCACCTTACAAGATTCCTAAGAGATCAGTAAGGGGCGTGCATAAGTGCACCATCGTGCCTCCCGTCCCTGTCCTAATGTTTCCCTCTTATCTGTATCCATCTCATGTATATAAACAATGATATATCTATGTATATTACCAATACGTTCTTGACAAATAAATAAATAAAAAATAAAAATATTTCAGTAGGCCAGGCCAGAGACACTTCTGCCACACTGGTCCCCTGGCAATCTTCTCCACAGCCCTTCTTTTTTCTCCTCCCCATGGAAATACTGTAGCTTGGCTAGGAAAGGTCAAGTTTTGAAAGTTCCCATTCCCTGTTTTTAAAAGCACAGGTCTTTCAAATCCCAGAGCCTCTTCAAACCCCCTCAGTGAATTCACAAAGCAAAGATAGAGATAGAATGGGGAAAGATCCTTTATCAGTTCCAGTCAGTGAAAGGAAAAAAGGAGGCTGTGCACAAATCTGTAATAGTGTAAAAGTGGCATGAGTAGAGAATGTCCCCCCCCCGCCTTCTACGAGTAATCAGTATATGTGCTTCACACATTTGTGGGATTATGTGTGCGCATGTGTAGCTCCCTTCATGAACCCAGTGCCTAGCCATTATTTATTTGCACGAAAGACATAGACCCTTAAAGATATTTAGTCCTGCCACGTTCCCACCTTCCAGTATTGACTGATGGATGTTTCCCTGCTGGCTAGTGATGTTCAGCTGGAAGGAAGGGAAATAAAACCCAAAGAATCCACCAAAAACTTTGCTTTGTGTGTTCTGCACATAATAAACCTGGATACTGTCGCTTGGCAGCAAGGCAGAGGAACAGGTAATAGTGGCAACAGGACCAGCAAATATTATGCAAGTATAATTTTTCTACTGGCTCAAAGATGTATGGACAGCATTTTAACTCAGTGATAGGGAAAGGCCCTTAGGGAAAACGAGTATAAATTTTAAACTGTTTCCCCTAAACTCTACAGTTC
Source organism: Imantodes cenchoa (assembly GCA_027560375.1). Classification (NCBI taxonomy): domain Eukaryota; kingdom Metazoa; phylum Chordata; class Lepidosauria; order Squamata; family Dipsadidae; genus Imantodes; species Imantodes cenchoa. The sequence continues at coordinate 168,982 of JANHGD010000758.1, forward strand.
ATGCTGCAGACAAGGGCTCCCATAATATGCTTTTCTGCATCATATTATATGCAGAGGGCAAAATGATGGTGGAATATCAGTCAAGGGAATGTCAATCAAGTGAACCTTCAGCTGCTGTCTGACACAGTATAGTCCAGACACAGGTCTGACAGCTCACTGAGCATGAGATCTTAGCTTGAGCAGGACTAGCATATTTGGGTAAGAATAAAAATAGCAGGCTCCAAGATACCAGAAACAAGAGTTTAATCTTTCCGAGTCCTACTTGCTACCTCCCCAGCTGTAGATATAAAAGTCTGGCTGCTGGGTATTTGCTTGCTGAAACTGACAGCTGCAAATCCCCAAGAGACTTGAGCGGTTTGCTTTCATTTTCTGCATTTGTGCTGGTGTTAATTTGCCCAGACACTGCATCCCACAGACTTGAGTTTGACAAGATGACAAGCACTCTGACCCACTTCTGAAGGATACGGCAGGACAAACGGAAAGACAGACCAGTGTCCGGATGGAAGGCAAGCCCAACTCTTCGGTTTACATCCTTGTTAAGCACCAGTGTGCAAGTAACGATGCGGAAAGTGGTGAGTCTTCAAAGCAGAGACCTTGCTGTCTTGAGATTCTGCGTAAACGACATAATTCCACCTACCGCTTTTCCTCCTCTTTCCTGTTGTTTAGAAGGGTTTAGGGAGACAGATACAAAAGCAGCAGAGGATTAACTTAAGTTTATCCAGAAATGCCTCAGCACAGCAAAAGGCAACATAACAGCATTCGTTCCTGCTAATAAACGCCAGTCTTTGCTTAGCTCCGCCAGAGACTTGCTCGGGGATATTTATCAACAGAACGCTGAACAATAAAGGCTGCTAGACACATCTCCTGTTTTCAGAATGAGAAAGGCTACAGTTGATATCCCAGTCCCCAAATCCCAGGGGTGAAATCCCCAACAGAGCACACTCTGGTTACAGGGTTTCCGGTCTTCTGCTTTTGGAAAGAGGACCCATCTTCCCACCTCTTGAGACATTGGCTCCTGCCAGAAGGGGCTGGTATGCTTTTGTTCATGAAGGCAAAGCCTCTTAGGCATGCTAACTGAAACTTAATTGCAGAAGGAAAGGAATGTATTGTAAAGCCTATTTATTTAGATGTATTCATTTGAAAAAGTCCTTGGTTTGCCAATGTGACAAATAATGCAGCTTCCCAATGAACTGCAATGGAATTAGGCCCATGGTACCAAAAATAACACCCCCTATGTTTTGTTACACTTGCTGCTACAAGACTAAGAATTACCTTGTTAAATTAGGCAAGCCTCTAGTCAGATGCTATATTTCCCATTCTTGGTCTACCAATGCCTTGAAACACAAGCAAGGAACAACAAATTTGATCCATATTTGACCCCAATCATCTCAGTATTAAATTACTTCTTCTTTCCCTTGTGGTTTTAATCTTTTTAAGTGGTGTAGAATTATTGAGTTAGGGTCTTGCAAGCCATCTAATTATATCACCTGCATAATGGAAGGAATTTAGCCAGGGGTGGGCTTCAAAACTTTTAGCAAGGAGTTATCTGCTTGGTTGCTGGGTGGGGGTGGCTATGGTGGGCATGGCCTAGTTGGCCTCCATAGCAGGGAGGGTGTTTTTGCCCTCCCCGGGCTCTGGAGGCTTTCCTCGAACATCCAGGAGAGCGAAAATGGCCTCCCCAGGCTCTGGAGGCCCTCTGGAGGCCCAAAATGGGCCCATTTCCGGCCTTCCCAAACTTCTGGTAGGCCTCTTTTTTGCCCTCCCTGAGCCTCTGTGTGCGCCCTACACTTACCTGTATCCAAAACAGGCTGCGTGGGGACTCCTGGGAGGATAGGGGTGAAGTGGGCGGGGCCAGCCAGGAGTGGGATTTGGGGGTTCTTTGAAGTGCACAGAATCTTAGCTAGAGGTTCTCCCGAACCCCTGTGAACCCCCAGCAACTCACCCCTGAATTTAGCTATAGGAACATTTCCAGCTAACAGCAGCTCGCTTCCCCAGCATCTTGTAAGGCTTCTTGTAAGGCTCAGTTGTACCTTGGCTGGAGATCCATCTTCCTTCACTTCCTATGTTGGATTTCAGTTCCATAATCTGCTGCTTTGAACTGCACTAGCTAGGAATCATGGGAGTTGAAGTACAACTCATTTGGTTTGGGAAGGCTGTTCTCAGGGAGCAGAGCCTCCTTGTAGTTTTTCAGTCAGTTTACATGTCATGCTAGATAATTTCATGTTCACTTGGTTTTCAACTTGCCTCTTTCACCCTGGTGTATGTCCCCTTGCCACACAGATTTTGAGGCTTTTAAAAAAAGCTTTTAAAAGGACCCTTTTGTTAGGACAATCCCTACACTCTACTGTACAACACTAATTCCATCCCCTCCTTACATTCCATTCTTTTATGTATCTTTTCCATTCTTAATTGTAGCTTGATTGCTTCCTTTAAAATATCAAACTTTTAAGCTTTTCTTGATCAGAAAAGCTGTGCCTTCCTTATAAATCAATCATTTCAGTTGTCTTTTACAGAATTGTCTTTTCTGTAAAACACATCCTTTAAAATGGGCCAAAACTACCGACATCAATGGAACAGCAAAATCTTTTTGGAGGCTGGTATACAGAACCACTTCACACTTGAATGTATATATCTTCAGCTCCAGTCATTCCAACAGCACCATTTGGGGTGTACAGTTAGGTTCTAAATCTGTGAAAATCGATGAGAGTCTTTCAAAGTATTGTCTATGCCATTTTATTTTTAATTGGAATATCAGCTTTCTCCGGAGGTTTTAGCGTACACAAGCATATAGAGGTGTGTGTGTGTGAATCAGCCCAGCCTGTTCATATGCATGCCATAGAGGAAAATACCAGAGGGACCTCCAAGCAGAAACAAGAATATAAGGAAGCCATTTTCAGATAAGAAAATCTTCCCCTTCTGAATGCTTTCAGTTGCTTTGGTTGTAAGAATTGTAAGACTTGTGTCAAATCTTGGGCTACGTTAAAGTAGCATTTGTCAAGACGGTTGGGCATGGGACCCAAAGCTGCAGATAGCCATTGCTGTTTGACCACCTCCACAAAGAGAGGAGAAGCTGGAATCACCTTCGCCTCCAAGGTGGGCTCTTCAAACAAGGGGTCCCTGGGGGAAGAATAGTCAGAAGACCCCGAAGTCGAGCGTTGAAGGTTAGTTGCATTCTTAACCTTAAATAACAAAGATTTAAATAGGCTGGGGTGGAAGAGGCCAGATGAGACAGTGGGATCAGGGAGCAGCCTTTCGTCTTCCGAGAGGTCGAGGTCCAATTCCCCCTCCTCCAGCTCCGATCGTGAGCCCTGGGAATGCTGGTCATTCAACACCATTCTTGGAGGTTAGCTCCACCCTATGAGAAGGGGCGTATCAGGTAAGACCAACACCGATTTTCAAATAAGAAAATCTTCCCCTTCAGAGTGCTTTCAGTTGCTTTGGTTCTTCTGCCAACATCTATTACAGGAGTGCCCAACCCTGGCAACTTTAAGATTGTGAACTCAACCATGCCAGCTAGGGAATTTTGGGAGTTGAATTCCACAAGTCTTAAAGTTGCCAAGATTGGACACCTCTGATTTATTCCAAAGACTTTCCACAAACACCAGTCCTGCTCTCAGCTGATTTGCCTTGCCCTTCTCAGCCCTGTCAATGAGAAAACACACCTTGAAGCTACAGTATTAGGTGCCCTTTTCTTCCTTATCCCACTGGCCCCAATTGGCATCATGTAAGTACCAGCCTAAAAGCAGAGTAGGGCGAATACAGCTGGGCTGGTGCAATGTGTCACAAATTAACTGTAGGTTATTTTAAGGGGGCATTATCTACATAGCTCCTGGCTATGAAATGGAGTGATAAATAACGCTATTCCCTTCACCCCCATCTCCTTCACATTTTCTTTCCTACCTTGGCTAATTATTCTGATTCCTTCCTGAGTTTTGTAGCCAGAATGAAAAGGTCAGTTAGCATTTATCCTTCATAATGCCAAGGAGAATCCAGCAATGAGAGATTAAAGAAGCTGCGGGTGAAACTTTCTCACCTGGATTCTTCGGGCTTTAACTCTTTTATTCACAGCAATGCAATGAGAATTTAACAAGGTCATTGAAATTGCTGGCTTACCACTGAGTAATTTCCCTTCTTTCATAACCCCACTAAGTCATGACCTGGTTTCCACTTGGTGTCTCAACTCCTTCATTGTAGAACCACAAGGGTTTGGGTATTTTTTGAAAAAAGAAACATGTTCCTATAGCTTTATTAAAAAAATAATAAACCACATTACTACAATCCCACTAAAGTATAGAGCAGTGATGGCGAACCTTTTTTCCCTCGGGTGCCGAAAGTGCACACATGGGTGCTATTGTGCGTATGCGCATGCCCACACCCATAATTCAATGCGCCCCATGCCACACCCCTGTGCATGCATGCACAACCCCTCGTTCCCTCATTTCCTGACTTCCAGTGAGTCCAGTAGGCCTGTTTCTCGCCCTCCCCCGCACCCTGGAGGCCCTCTGGAGGCCGAAAATGCCCTCCCAGAGCCTGCGCATGAGCTGAAAATCAGCTGGCCAACACACACATGTGCGCTGGAGCTGAGCTAGGGTGAAGGCTCGCATGCCAGCAGATATGGCTCCGCGTGTCACCTGTGGCATACATGCCATAGGTTTGCCATCATGGGTATAGAGCCTCAATTACTTGGATGCCTACGAGCATTGCAGATGAATAAGGCATTCCTAGAGTTTCCAGCATAGCAAATGAAATGAAAAACACGTATTTTATAAAAAGTCGAAAAGTTTTGAATAGAATTCATTAGTTTTGATTCATATAAAGATATAAAGATTCATTACATAAAAGATGGCATTTTATGAACACATCTTGAACTTATCTTAACATGGAACCCAAGCATTAACCTGTGCATTTTGAGCTAACTCTTCACAAATTATTTATAGGGTCATAGCATCACCCAGCCATTGCTATGGTGATAGAAGGCTATCTTCATTACTGTTGCATCAGCTCACCAATGATTGGATGATAGTATAAGATCTATATATCTCTAATGAGGAACTGGTCTCAGATATACTGTATTTATTTCCATCTTAGTCAGTTGCAGCAAAATAACAACGTTGTGATATCTTTTTTTTTTGGCATGTGTCAGTGAGTGACTACTTTTGCCTGTTGTCCCTTACCCAAAACTCCCAATCTGTAGGCCTCTCTTGAAAAGATGGGAATGACATATCATTTCCATACTGTTGCCAGGAACACTAGAACACTAGGACTTGACTTTACCATTTACAGAATTCAGAATCATTAATTGAAAGGACCTTGGAGGTCTTCTAATCCCTTGCTTAAGCAGAAGACCCTATACCACAGGTGTCAAACTCGCCACATCACCTTGTCATCATGTGACGTATCACAACTTTCCCCCCCTTTGCTATGAGGGTGGGCGTAGGCAGCATGTGATGCATCTGGCCCACGTGCCACCAGTTTGACACCCCTGCCCTACACCATTCCAAACAAATAGATGTCTAATCTCTTCTTCAAAATCTCCAGTGATGGAGTGCCCACAACTTCTGGAGGCAAGCCTATCCATTGTTTAATTGTTCTCACTATCAGTAAATTTCTCTTTAGTTCTAGGTTGGATTTAAAGCCTGGGAATTTGTTTTTACCACACTAAGTTTAAACCACAATAAATGGATTAATCTTCAAGGTTCCACCAGATTCCATTAGCTGTGACAGACATTAAATAAACTGATCATGAATAAAAAAAGAACCAACCCTTGTCTAAACAGGGCTTATTTCTGATAGTCCTTAAGCTACAATAAACTCAATATTTTGAAAAGATGTCACAAGATTTTTGTTGTTGGCAGAGGCTGATCATAATTCTCTGGGGTTTTAGACTGGAGTCCTTGCCAGCTCTGCCTGGAGATGCCAAGGATGCCATCAGGGACTTGTAACATGCACAGCTGATGCCCTATTTCTGACTCCAACCTTTCCCAAAAGTTTCCCCAAGAGGAAGGAGAAACAGTGAAGATTTCAAATGATCTTTCTCAAAAGATGGGTTGGGGTTTTTTTATGTGACAAAGAATCATTTCTTCATTTATACATAAATCAGGCAAACTATAATATATAAATAAGGTTTGGTGGAAGCTTCCTTCGAAGCTTTTCAGTTAAAGAAATTTAGTTATACTATTAGCAACTCAAAGATGGATAACAAGCTTAATACTTGTACAGTTTGGTGATTTTTATTTGCAATATATATCTTGGCCATGCTACTTTATGCCTGAGTGCTGCATGGAATACGCAATGTAAGGGAGAAAAATACAGAATTTCAAAACAGCTCAATCAGCTGTCATCTCCCAAACAGGAAGAGATAATGTCAGTAACCACAGAGTGTAATGATTTATTACTACAGCATCGAAGTATTTGGCCATTTATAGAGCTATAATGAGATCATTTTCCCATCGTAAAATGCTCAGAGAAAAGAAAGGCAACACAGGGAGAAAGAGATAAGGAATGCCAAGTTTTACACATTAAAACAGAAAAATTGGTTGTTTGTCAAGTGAAGAGAAAGACCTTGGGGCTAGTGGCAACACATCTGGCCAGCAGAACAGCCCATGGGGCAATCCTTTCATTTTCTAAGCTCTACGCCAGGACTGTTAAATGCTTATGGGTTGAAGAAAGAAAATTTTGCCACCTTCAAGAGGTGTACAGGTATCAGCCAGAAAGGGGGGCAGAAAGATACTGAAATGAATCACAGTTGGCAGGCAGAGTTTATTTATACTTCTAGATGGGTAGATGGGCTTAGTTCACATTATATGCCAAACCATTATGAGACTCATTGGTTTTGGCTCAGAGTATTGCGTGAGCCCAGCCACTGTGATGTGTAAAGTTATGATTCATTGCTTGGCAATGAACTAATTAATAAGCCACAGTTCGGCAAATCATGGCTTAGCACATACTGCAACCCCAGCTTTACAGATAGTCCTTTGTTTCTGTTTAACTAAGGAGGCTCTGGGCCATGAAAAAGTCACACTTTCTCCTCCTTAGCCTCTGCAAAGAATTGGCTTTAACTGGCCTTAACAAAGGCCTATTGCAGCTCTGACTCTTTCACTTCCAGAGATTTACTTTCCTGAATTTCATGCTTTTTAAGGTGAGACAGAATAAAAGAATATCCAGCTCTTCCTTTCCTCTCCACACCATGGACAAAATCTCAGGTGTAAACATTTTTTTTTTTGCCTAAACTAATGCAGAGTCATCTGCCTTCTGCTGCCTGCTCTTATTCCCCTTACCATCTGTTCTGCACTTTACTGCCAGAATCTTTCACCTTGTCCAACAGCCCTTTATAAATCCCTGCACTACTTCCCTGTTGGCTCCCAAGTATAATATGAACGAGTCCTCCCCTCCGATACTACTTTTAGCATTTTCCCTGGAGCATCTGCTGAACTGAAGAAGAATCAGCAGCTGCTGGTGAGCTTATGGTTGGACAACCATCTTTTGATTTCTGGTTCCTGAAGTGAATAGAGAGATGGATTCAGTGACTTTACTAACCCACTGAGCCTGCAAGTCTGTGATTCCTACTTTAAATAAGAGCGTGGAGAAAGTCTGAGGAAAACCTTGGTGCTTGTTGGATGCCATCTATACTGCTCCTTGCTCAAGTCCTCCTTTAGGCCTTTGGCCTTTCAGAGGCAGACCTTTCACATTTTGGAAGGTTCTAGCAAAGGACTGAATATCAAACTCTCTCCCTCTCAAGTACGGGCGCCTGAGGGATCTTTGGCCCTGAAGTTAGATAGCCTTCTCTCTGTGTGTCTCTATTCCACTGGCAGCTAAATATATTTGAATTTAAACAAGCATTTGATCCTATTGTAGCTTAATTTAGTTTTTATTGATTTTTAGTCTTCTGGCTATTCATGTTTTTGACTTTGATGTTCCTTTTTATTGAGTTATTTTACAGTGCTTCAATCCCACACCAATCCTGAGCAAACTCTCAAATTCAAAACAAATATGAAAACAAACAATAAAATAATTCTACTAATAATAACATAACCAAGCAATAAAACATCCCATTTCTATGATGGGTGCCCCAGCCAATCAACTCTGACCAAATTCATTGAAGTTGGTAGTTTTGCCTACTTTCAAAATGCAAGCAGGTTGGGAGCTCCAAGCAGGATAACAACTCTGGGACTACTAAAGCAGTGGTCCCCAACCTTTTTATCACTGCGGACCATCAGATAAGCCTTAGCGGCCTGGGGGTTGGGGACCACTGTCTTAGAGGCTTAGAGTTCATCTATCCTTCCACCCCACATGCTTCAGGCCCATTCGAACAACCACACGACCCTCATCTTCCTGCCGAAAACCTGAATGTTCTGGAGGGGCCCCTTAGGCAGCATGGTGCCTGAAACTTTCCCAGGGGCCGGCTCGGCTGAAAAAGGTTAGCGTCACTTCCAGAAGCACAATGCTGTGCTTTCCAGTAGCCGCTCTGGCTTCTGTTTAGTCTTCCACTCTTGTTTCTGTGGGTGGGGCGGCTCGTCTTGGCAGTTTGAAGATGCGTGGACTTCAACTCCAATTGATCCACAGAGCAGTACCAGTTGATCCACGGACCGGTACCAGTCCGCGGCCCGGGGGTTGGGGACCACTGTACTAAAGGAAAGACCTGTCAGCTCCTTTTAATCTAATCATTGGGTTAACACTAGATCCTTATTACTTGGCTCTATTTTCTAACCCTCCATATCAGGGGTGGATTTCTATTACCTTCCCTACTGATTCGGAAGTGCTCACTATGCTTGCGCATGTGTGCATGTTACATCTGGGTACCGACCCTCTGCGCATGCGCAGAAGCCTTTGTGCATGCGTAGTAGGTTCATTGCCAGCCGCTTTTAAGCAGCGGTGACCGGGGAACCGGTTCGGGGACGGGGCAAGCCAGCTGCCGGTTCAGCAAATGGGCCCAAATTTCTACCACCGGCTCACACGAACCAGTCTGAACTGGTAGCAACCCACCACTACTCCGTATCATGTTCCAATGCCGCAAAATACAAGTACAGAAGAGAAATAGATTCAGGGGAGATACTTCTTCTAGAATCCCTATCTTCAACTGCAAGTTCTCCAGGCCAAAGAACATTGCTTTTTACATTTGCATTTGGAATACTTGCTGTGGGCACATCTGGAGACAGAGATGTGCCCACAGATGCAAGGCAGTGTTCCAAACAAATGTAGGGTTCATAGAAGCTGCAATTCAACAAATCTGGAAGAAAACATGTCTGCTTAAATCCACAGAAAGCCCATCAGAAAGAAAAGGTATCAAGAACTGGGAAAAAAATTCATCAGGTTCCTAAAGCTGTCTGACATGGCTGAAGTTCACCTTCTTTTCTTAGATGAGTTAGGAGTGTGCTCTGACTACACAATTCAGTTGGGAAATCCAATTTGTCATTTCACAACATAGCCTGCTTTGGTGAGATAGCAACACATCCCTGGTAACATTCATTCTTCTTCTCTCAGACCCTGACCATCAAGTTGTCTCTTTCCCTCCCTTTCGAATAGTTTGGACAAGTCTCTAGAAAATGCACATTATTAGTAAGGTATACAAATGAAAACCGCAGAACTTATAGACATGTTGTGAGGTAAGGTAAGGTAAAGTAGGGTAAGAAAAAAAAATAAACCTGCTAAGTTATCAACAGTAAGTGGGCAGAATTAAACACCATTTACTGAAAGTCTGCTGTTATAAATAAATATTTTGATTTGGAAATAGTTTCTGAAATGCTGATGCCCCTTAAAGTGGCCACTTAGTACGAATGATTTGTTTTGTGCTAGGCACCCAGAGTTATTTTTAATAGTTTCCAATATGTTGTTTATGAAAAACATTTCCAAAAACACTATGGCTAGAAAGCCACTAAGGAACTATTTTATCAGATCAGAAAATTGTCCATGGTGGAATTACCTTCCTCCTTTTCCACCCTATCTCAAAACCAACATCCATATAAATAAAAATGTAAATGTTTGTTTGTTCAAAATCTTAAATCTCTGAAAGTTCTTCACCGATTGCTTTGAAATT
>JANHGD010000758.1:236442-246562 GCA_027560375.1 Imantodes cenchoa
TGCAGCTCGCGCAGGAGAGGTGTTACGCGGGAGCACCAGGATGCTCCCATAAGGACCCGCGCGGCTGCGTTCTGGGCTAGCTGGAGTCTCCGGGTGCACCTCAAAGGGAGCCCCATGTAGAAGTTGGAGTGTCAGACCAGGTTTGACACATTTGATAACTTATTCAAAGAGGAAAAAAATAGCCCCAAGGAGTCTTGAGAATAGTAGAATTAACATCTGGGCTAAAAAAAAAAACCAATTTCTAACTTTACAAATGGTAATAAGGCCAGGAGTTTTGTATTAGTGAAAAAGTGGAATTATTCCAAGTTATTATAATAATAGTAATATTTTAAACAGTATTCTCTTTCTGTATAATACTGAAATTTGTGGAATAGTATACAGATTCTATATTATTAAGGTATTACCTGTGGGAGCCTGTGCCATTATTCATTATCAATTAGATTTCCATTTTTCTTTATGAATATCATAACAGTTTATCCAGTTTATGAAGCCTTTAACAATGTCAATAGTTACCTTGCAAGCAAACTCAATGGCTGAGATATACTGAATGGCCTCATTGGTTCGTATATTACTGTGCCAGATTTACCAGCTAGGAATTTCAAGAACTGTAGCCCCAACAACCACTGAAGTCTAGAGTTTGAGAACACTCATAAGTCATTCTCATTCTTATAGACTTCTTATATCTAACTAAGATAGAACTGGATCTTATTTACACAATATTTGTGAACTTCTCCTGACTAGCATTCCCACAAGCATTCAGGGACTAAAATTGAATACAATTGTTACAATTCTTCATATTAAGACTGTTGACAATGCTTCTGAATTGCTAAATTGTATACAAATTAATTAATGTTTTATATTATATTTTAAATGCACATCTGTAAGCCACCTAGAGCCTCCTTGGTGAGATGGGCAGCATCGAAATCTAATAATAAATAAATAATATCTACAGAGATTCCATATCAGCATCCGATAGCTTTCAGTATCATGAAATAGTGAATATAGAGTCTACATAGAAAAAAAATCCATGTGCTACATTAATTTCAAACATAGCATTCACTGCATAGAGAACCCTTTTATATGCAAGGATTTCAGCAATGAACATAAAGGTGATGGCATCTAATTATTGTATTATTGCTGTCAGGTTGTAACAAGGAGTATCTCAGTTTTAAGCACATTAGCTTGGAATGGCTCCCATATACACTTATTTTGCCAAATACTTCAGCCAAAAGCATTTAGTTTTCACCTGCAATAAGCCAAGTGGTAGATTTAGACATTCAGTTTTTAATTGTTTTGCTGATCTTCCTGCTGGTAGTTGGCCTCTCATTAAAAAAAAAAAAAATGCCACCCAGCAGTGTGTGGGCTTGATGTCAAAGATGGTATGTACATCCCCCATCTGGTTCTATAATTATTACCTTCAATCAGCATCACCAGAAGAATGTTAATGGATAATATGTAAACACAAAACCTTTTATGCTTACCTAGCAAGCATCTGGAGAGGCAACTTTGGATAATCTCTTTGTGCCTGGAACTCACTGGTGAAATTATTGGGAGTTACACCAGGAAGACACTAGGAGAGGCATACTTGGGACAGCACAGAATACACAAGGAAAGTAGACATTTGGAATAGCTGGGTACAAATGGGATAGAGACGAATAATGAAATACATACATATATATATATATATATATATAAATTCCTGATGGAATTTCAAAGTAATATCAGAACAACTTATTACTATTCGCCGTTTTGTTTGCTTTTTTCTTTGCAAATCTTACAGTGAGCTAAGCATTGCTGATACATTATAAGATATGCCAGATTTCTTATTCTATTTATCCATTTTATAAGTTTTGATACTCTAGTTTCATCCATTTTATTATTCATTCTTTTGCTTTTCATTGATATTCATCAATAATTAAAAACCAGTCATTTATTTGGATACTTGTTATTTGTTTTCATTTTGCATTGCAAGATTTAAACACTTTATCTTTGTGTGTCATTTTGGAATTTTTGTTTCGTACATAAGGAGTGCACGTAGACATGGCTTTTGCTTGTTCGCCATTATATGTGTGATGTAATATCTAATATATTCCATACAGAATATCATACCTGCAGTGGTGTAATATAATAGCTGCTGTTTAGAATAGAACAGATCAAAGGAAGGTTCTCTAATTCTAATATATAATTTAGTAAATTGCATGATTATCATAAAAAGTTAACTAGAAGAAAAATCCATAGATAATCATCCCTTTAAAAGTCAATTTAATAAAGATTTAATAGAGAAAAAGAATCTTTGTTGTTTAACTTTGTAGTTCTTCAGCATGTATATATCTATTAAGAGCAAAAGCTAACAGTAAAAAGCATTGAGAGAACTCAGATATTTCATAGTGGTGATGTTTAAAATATTTTGCAGTGTTGGAATGTATGTTAGAAAGAATATCAGGAGCTCTATGTAGTTTCAATTGATGCAAAATGCATGAAACTGAACAGAAAACTAAAACGGCTAAGACCAGGATAACAATTGCAATATCAAATTAAATAATATAAAACAAAAACAAAATGATAGCTTAGTGTACAGGACTTATGAGGAAACTGAAGTTTTACTAATACAACTCATGGAAAAAAGTGGGGAGATTTCCTAGGACCTTGTCATAAATTGGTTAGTCATTTTCTCTGCACCATTCATTTAAAAATAAGGATAGGTGCTACCAGAGCTATTTTTAATGACTGGAAGTGAATGTACCTTCCAAGCAAGAACAATCAAACAAACTGACTTTGAGGAAAGAAATGGCAGTCTAAAGACAGCACTGCAAAAAAGAGGAGCTGAAGACTGCAGTGACCAAGAGCCAGTGAGTAAGACCAGCTCTATGAAACCTTTCTGAACAAGGAGGTGACGTGAGATGATTCACAAGTGCTATAGAAAGCTGCTCTGGAGATCCCAAGACAGTTTATTAGTCTAAGAGACAAGGGAATCGCCATCTTGCTCAAACCATGGTCAGCTCCTTTGAAAGGATACTAAGTTTGCATAATTGATTTTCTAGTAACCTTCAGAAATTGCTTGTTAACTGCATATTAGGAACCTTTGGATCAACAGGTTTCACAGCACCAAATAGGATTCCCTCAATATTTAGAAGAAGAAAAACCCTACAACTTTATGAATTTTAATTTGGGGGCGGGAGAATAAAGAGCAAAAGAATGATTAAAACTTTGATTTTAGAAAGTTGCAAATAGACTAATGGTCCAGATAAATTTGAAATAAAATATTGGAACTAATTATAAAATATCTTTCCTGTGGGAAAATGATTTGTTTGAATTTTTTTAAAAAGATAAGTTAAAAATTGAAAAATTGGACAGTGGGGGGGAATTATAGATTACAATTAGAGGAGAAAAACATTACACTTTATTTACAATTACAGAATGTAGCAAAATATTCTTAACACTGGAAATAGTGTTGGAAGGACACATTTGGAAAGTGGAGTCAAAAGTTAACAATGTCAAAAGCAATGGCTGCTCCTATGAATAGACTGTGTCAAAAAAAAACGTAATGGAAGAAGAACAGGTTTTATCTGACAAGACAGAGACTGAGTTGAAAGTGGATTTACAGATGACAGGCTACAAGAATGACATGGAAAAAGATATTACACTAAAACATACAAAAAACTGGTTGATGTTTTAATAATTAAAAGGGATATTACGAAAAATAAAGTGTGAGACCCAGATAATTGTGCTATATTAGCAAAAGCAATAGCACTTAGACATATAAAACGCTTCACAATGCTTTACAGCCCTCTGTAACGGGTTTACAGAGTCAGCATATGGCCCCAACAATTTGGGTCCTCATTTTATTGACCTCAGAAAGATGGAAGACTGAGTCAATCTTGAGCCTGTCAGAATCGAACTCCTGACAGTCAGCACTGAGTTAGCCTGCAATGCTGCATTCTAACCACTGTGCCACCATAGCTCTTATTGGGTTTATAAAAGAGAATTGTTAAAAGTTTTGTAGAATCTCATGAGAAGGGACAAAGAAAAATGAAAAGACATTTGATGATATTATTTGAATGGATTAAAGATTGAAATTGTTAGGAAAGAATATAAAGTCAGTTTAATTCATCCAGGTTAAAAAAAGATATGTTGTCATTTTGGCAACTCTTAAACAATCAACATTATCCAAAAGAGAGCATCAAAATAACAAAACATAATAATCACAACACATAACTATTGGCACAACCAGGCCAGGGGTGGGTTCCTCTCGGTTTTGGTGAACCGGTAGCAACCCGCTGGTGATGTCACAATGACGTCATTGATCCGGTTCGGTCCGTGCCCGTCCGTGGACACCGGCATCTTTTTTAAAAAGTTTTTTTCTTCTGAGCATGTACAGAAGCTGAGTTTCCAGTACTGTGCCTGTGGTCACCATCTTGTTTTCGGCTTTTTTTAATTTTATTTTTTTCCGGATTTTTTGCCACGGTGCCTGCACAGCATGGGAGGAAGTGAACCGGCAGGGAGGTAAGTAGGAACCCACCCCTGAACCAGGCAGTTTCAACTTTCAAACACCCTGTGGAATAAATGGTTTGGCAATATTTCTGGTGCCTCCATTGAGGACTATTTGACAAAGGCAGAAACATTCTTTTATGCCTTTGAGTCCATCTTTCTGGTTTCTGTAGCCCTTGAAGTTTTCTTGGCAAGTTTTTTCAGATGTGATTTCATTGTCTGCTTCCTAGGGCTGAGAGAGAGTGACTGACCCAACATCACCCTAGAACTTATAGCCTCCCAGTTTCTGGCCTGATGCCTTAAACACTACACCAAAGTGGCTCTCATTCAGGACCACTATAGAAAAACACAATTCATGGGCTCCCCCTAACCTCATCTCTTGTGGAAAAAGTAGTCTCCATATTCGAACCATTATGAGTTAATGGAGGGATGCTATATCTTGTCCCATATATATGCTTTCTCAGAAATTTCAGTGAATATAGGAGAGCTTTCTCTATATTTTTCTCCTTTCAGACATAAAGATAGTTGGCTTGAATCCATATTTTTATAGCTGAGAGAGAACCATGTAATTTAGTTGCTGATTCCTTTATGGAGGATTTTTTTTTATGAAGACTTTTGGCTTTTTTCAATTATTTTTCCCTTGGCTGAATTTTCACATTGTGTGTGAGTATCTTGTCTCCCTTTTTATGGTTATTTCTCTAGCAGACTGTGGGATTTAACAAGGGAATATATCATAAAGGAACTCTTTTCACAAATTTTCTTTTTTAAAAAAAATCAGGAACTGTGAGTAGCCAGGGAGGCTGGAGAGGGAGAGAAAAATATTAATAGGAAAGATAAAAATAAAGTGAGAACAGCAGCTCCTTCTACCACCTCCTAACAAAGAGTACGATTTTTAACCAAATAAAATGGAAAGGAAATTCTAAACTTCACCAAGATTGAACTAAGTAACGAAAATGTATTTTATTTTAACTTATTTTACAAGGAATGAAAACTTTAGGAACAATGTTGGTGAAAACCTGAGTTAACTCACTTCCTTTTTCTTTTTTCCCTGTATATCAAATATAACCTTTGAGTGTGGGTTTGTGTGTGTTTTCATTTTTGTGTATGATTTATTGGTACAGATTCTATTTTGGGGAGGGGGGTTCTTTCTTTTTTCCTCAGTCACTTGAGAGCTTCAAGACATATAGGAAAGATATTAACAATAAAAGTAACAGACACAATGGATGTTCCTTTGTTGCATATTTCAAATATCCATAAAATACACTGACCTTAGATCCAATGAAAAGTGCTTAAAATATATAAAAAAGATATTGATTTAGTAATTCTGAGGTACCCCTACATTCACAGGAACAGGAAATGTGAGAAACTGCATACGATCTAAGTTTTCTTCTATGAATTTACAAATGATATAGCACTATAATATCTGCAGTATTTGAAATATCCCTGTCAGGACTGTCGATTTAGATTGCCTTGGAAAAGGTCTGAATTACAGAAAATGTCAAAATAATACACGTCTTTTCAAAATACCAAATGTCTTCGGTAATTCCAATTATATGTCCAAGTCGGGTCAAGCTTGGGGTTATCCCTATGAAGACATGCACAATTTGGCTAGCTTTACAGATGAATCCTGGCAGACCAAAATCAATCAATCAGCCAATCTGTCAGTCAGTCAATCAGCCAATCATTCTGTCAGTCAGGTCACCTATTTCTGCCGTTAGATTCTGCTCTTATTCCCTCAGAATTGATTAAAGCAGGAGGGAGGGGAAAGGGAGAGCCTAATGCTCAAGAGCTTCATGAGCCTAATTATGATAAACAGCCTCCATCACTGTTAATATCCAGCCATTAATCCCCAGATGGAGCTGTGGAAATGTCAGGACTGGAAATGTCAGTTCTATAAGAGGACATGGCAGGCAGTGAAGTGGGGCTGAGGCTTCAGCAAACCAAGAGAGACCCAACGCAGCCCTGTATGATCGCACATGGAGCTTGGACTTGAGGCAGAAGGAGTCCCGAGTTTTGTTTTTCCATTGAAAATTCAAGCTACTTTTCTTTAAAAGGATGAAGATACTGCCTTGGATCCTGTTCTTTGCTTGGAGAAAAGCAAAAAACAGGATCCAAGGCACAACACAATAAAGCATAAATGAACCTATATCCTCCCCCCAATACAGCTGCTATTTTTCAAACGCAGCATAGAAGCAGAGGTCTCGGAAGGTGGTGGAGGATTCTAAATGAGGCTTGCATTGCCTCACACTCCTGGGTCAGCCCATGACTGTCAGAAAGATGTCAGATGAGGCTCCCTTTCATGTGTTCCTTTTCTGTTCTCTTCCCCACAGCCACGTATTAAGGCAGCAAATGCTAAATACATGATACAGTTACAATGAGGGGACAGAAGCTCTCTAAGGGGAGTGCATTGTGCCTACCGTCCCTGTCCAACTGTCCTATTGCCTAATATGCCTGTACCTACTTTGCTAATGTTTATGTTTATACCAATACCTACTACCGGTATGTTGTACATGTTTGACAAAATAAAGAAAGAAAATAAAGAAAAATGAAATACCTGTAAGAAGAAAAGTAAAGCTTTGCACCAAACACACTGAGATGAACAAGGGACGATCAGGTGTAGCCTGATCTAAAAAGATCACAGAAAAGAGGATCTTCTTCAGGAGTATGTTCATGATCAAGAAAGCCCCAGCAGAGGAGGTTGGGTGACTCTTGTTATTCAGAAAAGCCCCTGGTCCCAATTGCCCACGTCCTCACTCTGACTTCTGTGGAGTCCTTTTAATCACTTGATACAAATAAGGCTGGCTGGAATCTCTTTGTGCCTAAATAGCAAATAACACCTTTCCGCAAGGCTGAAATGCCTAAGCATAGCTCAGTCAAGGGCCGACCTTGGACAGCAATCAGAAGATGCCAAACGTGAGCTTTTCTTCACACAGTTTTTCAGGAGTGGAAACAGGACTTCTCCTCTCCCATTCCCCTGGTGGTTGCCTGGAAACTAGATGTCAAAAGAATGAGCAAGGGCTTATATTCAGCTACACTGATTATGCCCAGAGAAAGCATCAATACAAGACTGCCAAACTTTGATGGCATCTGGCAGGATGCGTCTTGTCTGCAGTGTATCTTTCCCTTATAAAGGGAACCAGATCCTGACTATGGAAAGAGTTCTGAAAACTCTGTCAAGATATACAAGAGCAGAAAAGGCTGCAGAAAATGAAGAAATGCGTGAGGGAAGATAGTGAAAGCCATGTCCTTCCTTTCAGGCAGCCTTTAATGGTTTAGCATCCACCTCCCCTGCATCAATAAGAGAATTTTTTCCCCCCTAAGGTTGTGGAACTGCAAATAATGAGCAAGCCTGAGGATGCGGTAAATTTTATTTTCAGTACAAACCATGTATTTGGAATTCCATCTTGAAATTTTAAGATGCGAGAATGGAGCCTCTCTTAATTTTTCTGCCCTCTCCTTAATTTTCTGTCTTCTCCTTAATTTCTCCTGTCTCTATGAAGACTGAACTGAAACTTTTTTTCCTCAGAAATGCTGGATGGCGAAGAATTATCATCAACGAAAGAGGGGGGGAAATAGATAGTCGAAGGGGCCAAAGCATGTTTAGATGGAATTTCCTGTCATACAAACAGCCTCTTTTGAAATCCCTTCTTCTTCGCAACTATTAAAACCGTTAACTGCCTTCCCTCATACATTATCTCAATCTTAAGAACTCACTAAAGAAACATTTCCAGTAGAAATGATGGTTTGTGTCAGGGGCGGGTTCCAGTTACATTTCGTTACTGGGTGCGCATTCGCGCACACGCACGCGTCCCACTGCACAATTTCACTTCTGCACATGTTCAGGATGACATTACAAGCCGAAACACAGCTGAGGAGCTTCTCAGCTGTGCTTTGGACAAAGAATAAAGGTCGGCATTAATGCGAGGGCAGGCGGGCGGGCTTTTTTCAATGCAGAGAAGCCATCTAAAAAATCGCCAAAAATTACATCATCACTGGGCTCCTACCAGTGCGCAGCACCAGACTGCACCAGTAGGAAACCACCACTGGTTCGTGTCCTCCTAACTCTTTTATGCAGGCAGTCCTTGATTTACAGCAGTTCATTTAGTGACTGTTCAAAGTTACAACAGCACCAAAGAAAATGATTTATGACCATTTTTCACACTTATGACTGTTGCAGTAGCCCCATGGCCCCATGATCAAAATTCAAATGCTTGGCAGCTGACTCATATTTATGATGGTTGCAGTGTCCCAGGGTCACGTGATCCCCTTTTGCGACCTTCTGAGAAGCAAAGTCAGTGAGGAAGCCAGATTCACTTAACAACCAGGTTACTAAGTTAACAACTGTAATGATTCACTTAACAACCATGCCAAGAAAAGTCATAAAATGGGCCAAGACTCACTTAACAAATGTCTCTTAGCAACATATATTTTGGGCTCAACTGTGGTCATAGGTCGATGACTACCTGTACTCACAAACCCCATGAGATGATGGTACTGGGAATCAGAATGAAATCTGCTGATTCAGCCTGCTTCCCAGACTCTGGGTCAAGACACCAATTCAGCTGTAGCATAATGGCAGACACAATTTATGAAGCCTGTATGATAGACAGGCCAATTGATTTGATTGTAAATACTGTGGTGACTGATAGGATACAATGCAGTGGTATGCTTTCGCTTGGCTTTGCAAGACGAAGAGGTCCAGTTTTACTTAGCACTGTTAATTCTACACGCTTGTTTTGTTCTTGGTGCATACTAAAGTTGTACAAATATACCATTGCTTGCAGGTATCATAATTATGTATGTACACCTGACTATTCTGGAAAGGGACCTATTTCTTTAGATCAGTGCAAAGAAAGAATCTCTTCCCTAGTCCTAGCATGAACTGTAGACGCAGTCAAGCTTCTCTTAGCAACTGTCTTCTGCTTTATTTAGTCAGGGCCCAAAGGAGACCAAATATATATATATAAACTCTTCTCATTCTATATTTGTCAAATTAAAATATGTGCACCCTCTAGTTACATAGGAGGGTAGCTCCTCATAGTGGGAGAGAGAGAGCAAGTGATGTGCAGAAGCAAATTCCACAGTGGCTGGTGTGATTATTACTCAAAACTCTTTGGCCAGTTAATGTTTAAGAGTGTTCACTGTTTTGCTTATTATTTATATTGTAATAAAACATATTATTATTCTAAAACCATTGTTCTAGGATAATTTTTGAAATGTGCCACAAGTAGAAAATAAGTTGTATTAAAAATAAATGCAAAGCCCAGTTAAATGAATTCATTTTGTAGGGCAATTCCGCCATGTGACATTCAAGGATACATTAGTTCTTTATTGAATCACCTATTTGCTAATAGTTAGGGCTCAATCTGTACATGGAATTTCCACAATCTACCATGCGCTAAATCTACATTAATCTCTTGACTGATTTGTGCTGCCTGTGTGCATGAGCCTGAAACAGTAAGGAAACAAAACCAGGATAATATAGGCTGCATGCCAGGGGTAAAATCCAGCAGGTTCCAACAGGTTCTGGAGAACCTGTAGTGGAAATTTTGAGGAGTTCGGAGAACCAGTAGCGGAAATTTTGAGTAGTTCAGAGAACTGGCAAATACCACCTCTGGCTGGCCCCAGAGTG
>JANHGD010000766.1:59799-71008 GCA_027560375.1 Imantodes cenchoa
GTGCTCTTAGGAACTTCAGTGCAGCAGAAATGTTATTTCAGGTAAAGGTAAAGGTTCCCCCGCACATGAGTGCTAGTTATTTTCCAGCTCTAGGGGTGGTGCTCATCTCCGTTTCTAAGCCGAAGAGCCAGTGGTGTCTGAAGACGTCTCCGTAGTCATGTGGCTGGCATGACTAAATGCCGAAGGCGCACGGAGCGCTCTTACCTTCCCATCAAAGTGGTCCCTATTTTTCTACTTGCATTTTTATGTGTTTTCAAACTGCTAGGTTGGCAGAAGCTGGGACAAGTAATGGGAGCTTACTCCATTACGTGGCACCAGGGCAGGGGTCAGCAACCCATGGCTCTGGAGCCCCATGTGGCTCTTTCATCCCTCTGCTGTGGCTCCCTGTCACCAGTCGGCTCCACAATTGATAGGGCTTTCAGTCAGGACAGGTAGAGGAAAAAAGATGCCGTGCTAGGAGGAGACTCTATGGTGGGGGAACCAGATTTCCGGTCAGCTCCAATATTGAATGGGGGGGCTTTCAGTTAGGACCTTTGTGGCTCTTTGAGTGTTTAAGGTGTTGATCCCTGATCTACAGTATGGGTGGTTGAATATCCTCAGAAGTTCTACAATAAAAAGTGTATTCAGCATACTGGTTAATTGCTAAACCATGCTATGATGAATAGGAGGATAATAGAAAAGTAAGATAAGGATATGAGAAAGTTAGTGCCAACCACCAGTCCCACTTAAAGGGAATGCTGTGGTCAAATCACCAAATGGGAAGTGAAATCTGCACATAATATTAATCCCAGGCTTGGTCTCAAATACAGTCAGAGATTTATTACCATATTCCAGTCATGTACATTGACATTCTAACATCAAAGAGGATAATTTATTATTTTGTTTGTATCCAGAGCTATTGTTCTGGTTTCTGTTTTAATGAAGAATTACAAATTAAACTAATGAAACCAATAATCGATTTTAACCTTGGTAATGAGTATACTGGTGCTGAAGGACTTGGAGTTCATTAATCCCATTGATTTGGTTAGCAAGATGAGCAATAAAACCTGGACCTGGCAACTTTCTTTTTCAAAGTTAAACATTCTCAAATGTTATCATCATCATGGAGCACTCTGCCTGCAGATCTTCTGATTTGCATTTTTAAAAATCTTAGGATAATTTGCAGGAGAGTCATGTTTTTAAATTTGAAGAAATTGGCTAGGACAAGGGTCAGCAACCTTAAACACTCAGAGAGCCATTTGGACCAATTTCCCACAGAAAAGAAAACACCGGGAGCCACAAAACTCTTCCCGAGCCTGATTATTTCCTGAGCGGCCACAAAACTAGCATATACAGTTGAATTAAAGATTCTGTTTTCTTCTGAAACTTATTATTTTCTGGGATTTATCCATGGTTGGCCTACCGGGGGTCGAAAAGCTTAATAAATTGCACATTGGTGGGTGTCGCACACTGGCAGTTGTGATGCAGATTTGGAGCAACAGGGAGCCGCAGCAGAAGGATGAAAGAGCCACATGCGGCTCCAGAGCTGCAGGTTGCTGACCCCTGGACTAGGAAGAAGAACAGTGAAAGAATTGCAGAGTCAGGGACAAAGAGAAATTCAGTTCAAGGAAAACATGGAGAAATGTAGCTAGAGATAATCTAGGATTAATGTTCTTGATCCAGAAGACAAATATGGCACCAGGCTTTCAGACAGCCAAACTTCAGGTCAGTTGCAAGGAAACATTTTTTAAAGAAGACATTATACACATAGGGATTACATGGGAAAAAGGTTTTACATGCATTGTTCTTTTTTAAAAAAAAAAAATTCTAAATTTCCTCTTTTTTATCAACTTTTGCAGGCAAGTTTATACCGAGGTGGCTACAGCCGATTTGCCCCTTACTGAAGTGACATGAGCCTCCCCCTGCAAGTGGGGCAGCTCCCTCCCCCCAGTTCATGAGGCCTGGCTATTGCAATATTTACTAGTAGAGGAACTCTATAGCAAGAAGAGGAGGAAAACAAAAGAAAAAAACAAGAGAAATACTTTTTTATACCTCACTATGTTCTTTAAATATGTATTTTCCTTTAAATTTCTGCCTTTAATTCTTTTGTTCCAAAGATTGTGCATTTTTTGATCTTTTTTTTTCCAATTGTTTGTTTTTAACTGTGGTAAACATAATGCATTTTGTGTCTATATATGCATAGTTTATCCTACCAATCACACAAAAAGAGAGAAATAGTGCTAAGGAGGGCTGTTAGGATTCAATATCATGGAAGGTAGTCAGGAATATGTAGATATTTTTGCTGGGTCTGATGCCCAAAAGCCAGAATAGTGAGGAAGAGCTCCCTCTGTTGGGGGAATGGGGGAAATGTTGATTGCCTGCAGCTGGAACCTGCATGCTCCTTGGAAACACAAAGACCCTCCTCTTTTATCACCAGCTGGCACTTATATGGGCTCAGGACTGCTCCAGCAGCATCAATATTTTTTTTATAATTCTCAAGACAAAACTGCTCAAAGCTGCCCAAAGACTTCATCCAATAATGGTTTTAGAAGACAAGGCATGTAACAAATACAAATAACTACTATCTTCAATTCGTACGATCTATTCTACTATGGCTTTACTTTAATCATTCCGTTGCTTTGGTTTTCTTCTCTTCCCACTCTTCCCTCTTTTCTGATGGAATAGCATGTTTGGGACAATAACTGTTGAATTTAGAACCATGATGGAAATATTTTTTTTTCTTTAGAAAAACCAAGAGTTCAATGGCAAAGATCTACATATTCTGAGGTTCTGGACTAGTGATTATGGAAAAAGCTTGCACCAGGGCTACTCTGAACCTCCACTGTACAAGATCCTCCTTTTTCACCCTGAGGTAGTTAGCTTTGCTGCAAGTATGTTATTTAAAAATTTGCATGAAAAGAAAAGCAACGCATTCAGGACCAGAAGAGTAAAACAAGCAGTGGTGGGCTAGAGGGGACTTTTTCTTCCTTTTGTCATAACACTAATTTGGAAACCATGCTTGTATTAGCATTGGTATCTGGAAATGAATTATTTTCAAATGTAATCTTAAGGCATAATTAATGTTTACTCTGAATTGCAACCAGAGTCTTTTAATGGTTGCCCATCTGAAGATAAACTGCTTAATTGGGTCAATACTGCCAGTTTGGAATTGAAAAGGGGCTTCAGGAAAACTCTAAGCCTGAAGATTGTCCCTTGTTGGAATATTTTCCTGGAATACTCTTTCTTCTACTACAGTCGGAAGTCTTGTAAATCGATAACGCATGCAATTGGATGACAAGCAAACCAAGGCTCTCAAATATTTTACCACTAATTATAGACATTAGAATAGCATAAGGGATCCTTTTTTATTCTTGTACTCTTCCATTATTATTATTTTTTAACACCACCTGCAGATGCCCCACAAATTTAACTTTTAAGTCCATCATCTCAGATTTTTGGCTATGATCATGTGTACCATCTTATGTAGTATAACTTTAAAGCCATACCCATTACAAAAGCACAATTCCCTGTTTCTTCATCGCACTAAAGTAGTAGCATCAGAGGACTTTTCAACTAGAAATAGGCAGTTGGATAGATGAAACCCTATTATCTTTTGCTCCCCAATGATGTCGAAATGGGCAAGGAGATTTGAAAACCTTCAGTGATATCACGTAAGTGCACTGTTCCAGTCATATACAACTCATGCATCTTTAGTTCCACTGCCATTGTGTTCTCTTGTGGCTTACCAGAGATTTGTGTGGATTGCTAAAGAGGAGATCTTAATGAATCAATTTATCTGAACAAAGGGGCACTAAACTATTAGACTGTTGACCACTTTTTTTTAAAGACAAGCTGCTGTAACAGTTACTAAGTTTGTTTTGTATATCCAGCTGAAAATGAGAAGAGAATAGGAATATTACAGCTATCACAAAATTGTGGAAATGAAGGAAGAACAGATTTTCCAGCTACTTTCATCTCAAGGAGGATGTGATTTTACTTCTGCCTGTCGAATAAGACACATCAGAGATCCACAATGAATTACACTGACATAGAAAAAGATACAATCTGCAGAGCTTTAACACAATTCTTGGACTAAATGGTTGGTTGTTGTTTTTTTACACAATTGGAAGATTAAATACTGAATCTTGATAAATCCTCCAAATTGCATAATTTTATTAATTTTTTTCTCATCAAAGACAAAGGTGGAGTCCTTTTACAGATTATTCCTGGAATGACACTTGTCACCCTGGCTGTCACCTGAGTAATATCACTGGCTCTGTAAGGCATCTTTAGTCAAGAAATGTCTCTAGTCTAATTCCGTAGCTATAAAATGAAAGAACAAAGCATCCGCCTCTCTGTGAAACACAAATATGTGATGAAGTACACTATTCCTCTAAATACCTTATCTCTTGATTTTTCCAAAGCCTGAACTAACTTTGCAACAAAGCAAAAATTTAGCAAGATAATGTTTACCCTCTGATTTCTAGAACAGTTTCAACATCTTCATAGGTGGTAATACAAATTCAAGGCTTTATAAATCCTCTTCCAACCACCTCCATTTACAGATGTCTAGTAGATATATAGCAGGACACTTCAGCTTTCAAGACCAGATTGGGATGGATGTGTCTTGTGCTGCAAAACAGTGTGCAGGCAGCCTGGGAAATAGAATGTGCATGTCATTCTCCAGCATGCTAGCATCTGAGGACTCCATTGCAGTGGGGAGTGGGGTGGGGTGGGGTGGAGAAGAGACTTAGGAGTGTATTGGCTGTCTGAACGGGTTTTACAATAGGAAGGCAAAATTGTAATGGACAAGGTGAATAACCAATGTAACGTGTGTGTTTTTATTCTGATTTTCTCCTGATAATTTCAAACATGATTGTAGTATACGCCAGTATACTTGATTTTTGTTGTTGTTGCATTGTTGCATAAAACACTATTTGGGTGATGTTACTGTTATTGTCAACCCAACCTTTTCTGCTCCATTTCCTATTCACCCACCCTATTTTAAGGTTTTATTTACAGTCTAATGAAACTAAATCTCCAATTAATGAGGCAAACTGTCTTCTGGTAGCCAGAGTTAAACTATTAATATTTTTAGGGTACTTCCTCAGTGTGCTGTTTTCCCTACCTATTTGGTTATATAACCACAAGATTTGGACTGTATCCCTGGCATCAATCTGAGAAGCAAATTCTCGTAAGCACTCAATTTGCAGAACTTAACTGCCATGAAGGAGGAGAAACAATCCAGCACTCTAGTCCTCTGCAATGATTTAGCTCAGATGATACTTCAAGCCTTGGACAATTAGAAGCTTCTTGTGAGGTATAGATATATAGAATCTAAACACTGCCTGTTAACAAGAATGAAAATTGAGCAACGGCCCACTCCTTAGCAATAGCAGATTTGCTGCCGCTTTATTTTTTCTTAAAGCCGTCCACTGAAGTATTCATTATGACTTGTAGTCTGCCTCACGTCAATTAATTGTTGACTTCTTTAAAGGAAAATCAGAAGCCTCGTACTTGGTTTTCTCTCTTTTGGAGCAGAATATGCAAGTGCATTTTGCAGTTGCTTTGAGAAGCAGCTGTGAAGGAATTTAGTCTATATATTCAGTAGAGTGATGTGTCACCGTTTTGGCAGCTCTTTTTGCCTGAAATTCAATAAGTGATAAAGTAATCTTACTGGGTTTTAATTTGGTGTTTTTGTTCTGTTTTTGTTTTTGTTTTGAGTTCTGTTTGTAAATACCTGGGGCATGACCCTGGCACGATGACAAAAGTTGAGGCAGAACTGTCAGGCAGTCCCAAGATGACAGAGAGTTTACTGACCACCCAAGCTGACTTGGTAATCCTTGGAGTTTGTCAGAAGAAGATCTAATATGCCCTGAACTGGCTTGGCTCTTGGTGCAGTGTCCATTGCACTTCTTCCTTGCCAGATACTTTGGGGACATAGGATGCATTGTACTTAGATGCTCCCCTCTCCTTGGATCATTCCCCAGGATGCTTGACCAGGTTCCTGTTTCCTGACTGACTCTGGAAAAGTAGTAGCTGCATCCCAGGACTTTGTGGCAATCTCTAACATCCCTATTCCCTCCCCTTCCCCCTGTTCAAGTATCATATTGTACAGTAGCTTTCAAACCATACAGTATTCAT
This sequence comes from Imantodes cenchoa, assembly GCA_027560375.1. Lineage (NCBI taxonomy): Eukaryota > Metazoa > Chordata > Lepidosauria > Squamata > Dipsadidae > Imantodes > Imantodes cenchoa. Next base: position 65,923 of record JANHGD010000766.1, read on the forward strand.
TGGGTTACTCTTATTATTATCAAGTAGCTGGAATTGTGAAGGTCAGAGTAGTTAGCTCTTTAGCTTTTATTCTTTTTTTTGTATTATCCATGTGTATAAATTATTGATCATGTTGCTGGCTTTTATAAACTCTAAGCAAGGGAGGTGGAGTCTTTCTTCATCCTTTGCAAATGGTAATGAAGCACTGTTTTTAAATAAAAGAGAAACACCATCTACTGGAGTCTGTGTTTTCATTCAAGACTGGGATGGATGGATGGATGGATGGATGGATGGATGGATTGATGTTATTGTAATTCTGTTTTATTGTGAGAAACAAATTTAATAGATTTAAGATCTACAGTAATTGTGTGATGGAGAAAACCAGCCCAGCATAGGTGGTTAAGATTCTGTTGTACTCAAAGTCTATGCAAAATAATGAGTTATATAACCCTCCCAAAAATTATTTTGTGTAATGCTTGAAAGTCATGATTATTATTATTTTTTGCTTACTGGATTTTTGAAAGTTAGAAGTTAAAAGCAAAGCACTATTTTTTTGCATAGAATTGTATCAAAAGTAGTGTTGTTGGCTTTGTATAGAACTATTGATAAATTATGTTTTTTTATTTCCTACATTCATATAAATAGTGTCATATAAAAAGTTCAAGACTGAAACCATTACGTAGGCAGCTGATAGAGAGATGGCACATCCAGTATTTGAAAAAGATTCCTGCCCAGGTCAAGGAGTATAGTAAAATGGTTCCCTGATGCCTGCTAACTGATAATCTCCCCACCCGAGCCATCAGGTTTAATCAATATACCATAGATGTTTGAAAAGGAAGAGTCTGACATTGCACGGAAACGTTTGCATACAGAGCTCTTACACAGACTTTCCCTTTTTCAGAGGCCCAAGCCTTGAGTTCAAAAATGTGCAGTAGATGAGACTTCCTTTCCATTAATTAGGACAACCACCTATATTTTAAGATTCTCCAGAGGCATTAGACTGCAGCTCTCATCACTCCATGCCAGCAAGGCAATTGCCTAATGCTGGTTGGGGATGTTGGAAGTGCAGTTCAATATACCTGTTTGGCTTTACAGGGGTCCCCAAACTTGGCAACTTTAAGACTTGTGAACTTCAACTCCCAGCAGGGGTGGGTTCTGACTTACCTCGCTGCCGGTAAGTCCTAAAAACCCAGCTTCTGCGCATGCGCAGAAGCAAAAAACAAGATGGTGGTGCCTATCGTGCCACGAGAGAGCCAGTCCGAACCGGCAGGAACCCACTTCTGGCTCCCAGCATGCACTGGCTGGGGAATTCTGGGAGTTGAAGTCCACAAGTCTTAAGGTTGCCTAGTTTGGACACCTCTGGGCTTTAGGTTGAGGAAAGCTGTGTACATATTACAGATATGTAAACTCTAAGGACATTTGTTTTATTAATTTGTGGGTTTTTTTATTTGGGGTTTGTCATTCTTGCTGCTTGATAGACGAATAATCTCTTGATCTTAATTGATCATTGGCAGCAGAATTGGGTTAGTATTATGAAAGGGCTGTCTTTGACTGAGACCCTAACCCTAACCCTAACCCTTGTGCAGCTACTTCTTGTCTAAGTAGATGTTACGGAGTCATACAAAATGGGATCAGTATTTTCCAACTAGGTCCATATTTCCTTTGGCAGAAATAACAGCTTCTAAATATTCCCTGTACCTCAGAAATCAGCCATGAAGTAAATACGGGGTGGAGGGAATACAAATGGTTTTACAGGTGTCAGATTAGCATATTATTGAGAAACTGAGGAAAAATTCTGAACATGCAGGTTGACCTAAGAAGCATTCTGAGTGGAAAGTTGCTGAGACAGTGGTGGTAATGGTGAATTCCAGAAGCAAGTAACAGGAAAACCCCTACCTAACTAATAACATAATATTTGAAAGTCATTTTTGCTAAAGGAAGTTAGACTGAAAGAATGTCTGTTTTGTATGGGGCATATTCAGTGTTTTGATTTTTTGAATCTGTTTACAATTGTTAATAGTAAGTATATATTAAAATCTTTAATGTTATACTATAGACATCGTATCAGCTTGTTTTCAACTGTTGCATGCGGTTGTATGTCCTTGAAATAAAGTAGGTGGGGATTGTTTTGCTTCTAAACTTTTAGTAACTGAATCTTTCAAGTAGATGGACTCAGTAACTAATAATTAGAGCAACTTAGTAGTGGCATGTAGTGTTTGATTAGGTATAAATATAATACTCCTCTTCAGTTAATAATTCAAGGCGAGACAAGGGAGTGTAACAAAGTTAAGATAGAAGAATCATTCATTAATAACTTTAATTTATATTATTGGAGGTAAATATGCACTTCAAGTATAAAGCATATATCTAATGACATTTACATTATTTATTTCAAGGAACTTAGAGGGGCTGCCTATGATCTTCCTCTAGATTTCATATTTACAGCAGATCTGAAGTATATTAAGCTAAGAGAGCTGTCTATCTAATATTATCTTGGACAAAGTTACTTATTTGAAAAAAAAAATCTGTGTGTATTTATCTCGTATAAAGTCCAGCATTCTGTCCAGAAACAAACTATTTCACTGAGGCACAGAAGTCTGCTAAAGATGATTCTTTGATGCAACATGCATCAAGATAATTATTGTCTTGTTTGTAGGACAGGAGAATGTAAATATAATTAATATAGTATATATTAATTATGTATACATATATATATAGTATGAATTTATTGAATCTTGGTCCACTTTTACAGCATTATGTTTATTATTGCTGAACTTATGAATATTGTTGTAACTTCAGCCTCATTTCAGGATACTTTCATATGCATACGGTCCAAGTTCAGTTCTTGGATTTCTCCAAATCCTAGGTGAAAGATGTAATAAAAGCTAGAATAACAAGATTGCAAGGCACCTTGATGGTCTAGTTCAACCCCTTGCTCAAGCAGACCTTATATCATCCCAGACAAATGGTTGTCCAATCACTTCCTAAAAACCTCCAGTGATAGAGCATTCACATTTCTGGACACCAGCCATTCCACTATTATTTGTTCTAATTAAACTGTCAGGAAATTTCTCCTCCATTCTCGATTGGGTCTCTTTTTAATCATCTTCCATCCATTATCTGTTGTCCTGACCTCTGGCTTTAGAGAATAGGTCAACCCCCTATTCTTGTGACAGCCCATCAAGTACTGAAAGACTGCTGTCATATCATCCCTAGTCCTTGTGTTTATTAGACTAGTCATACCTAGTTCTTTCAACCATTCATTGTACAATTTAGCCTCCAGAACGTTTGTCATTTTTGTTGCTCTTCTCTATACTCTTTCTAGGATCTCAGCATCTTTTCTGTATCATGGTGACCATAACTGAATACAGTATCCCAAATGTGGTCTCACCAGTGCAGTAGCACTATCACTTCACGTGATCTTGAAGGCTCATCAAGATCACTAGGCTCATCTTCCTCTGCTGATGAGCCTAGGACTACATTGGCTTTTTGGCAGTTGCAGCATACTGCTGGCTCATACTTAAGTGATGGGCATCTAGGACTCCTAGATCCCTCTCACAATTACTGCTGTTGAGCCAGGTACTATCTATATACTATACTTGTGCATTTGGTTTTTCTTGCTTACGTGTAGGACCTTGCTTTTCTCATCACTGAACTGCATCTTATTGGATAGGGCCCATTACTCTAGTCCAGTGGTTCTCAAGCTGGGGGTTGGGACCCCTTTGGGGGTCGAACGACCATTTCACAGGGGTCGCCTCAGACCATCAGAAAAGACAAATTTCCCATGGTGTTAGGCTTGATTTTCCTTGAAGACGTTTCGCTTCTCATCCAAGAAGCTTCTTCAGCTCTGTCAGTCAGTCAATTTGTAACAATGAAAATATATCCTGCATATTAGATATTTACATTACGATTCATAACAGTAGCAAAATCACAGTTATTAAGTAGCAACGAAAATAATTTTATGCTTGGGGGTCACCACAACATGAAGAACTGTATTAAGGGGTCATGGCATAAGAAAGGTTGAGAACCTCTGCTCTAAATGCTTTTTCCTTGTGTTTCCATGATTTCCAAATATGAGGTTGGAGTAAAATACTGAGCCCTGCCACACAGAGAGCAAGTTTGGTGTACTGTAAGCTGACCAGACGTCCCGCTTTTGGCGGGACAGTCCCGCTTTTGAAGTATTTGTCCCGCATCCCGCTGGCTTGTTAAAAAGTCCCGCTTTTACAGCCTGACCCTGAGTCCAACCTGACTCCTCCCTTCCCTCTTCTCTTCTCTTCTCTTCTCTTCTCTTCTCTTCTCTCTCTCTCTCTCTCTCCCCACCCCCACGTGTGGTCCCTCAGCAGATGCAGTTCTGGGTGACAGTTCCGGGGGTGAGAAGCGGCTGCGATGGCGACCACGGCCGCTGAGGCAGCAGCGCTGGAAGCCCTGAACCGAGGTGGGTCAGCGGCCGTTGCAAAGGATGTGAAGGCGCGTGGGGAGCTGCCAAAGGCTAAGGCAGGGGATGGTGCTAAGCCGGGCCAGGCAAGGCCTGGGAATGGGAAGACCGTTGGCGGCACTCTAGCATGGCTATCGAGGGCCATGCTGCGCCTCCGCCTTTTCCTTCTTGGATCAACCAGAACACAGCGCCACCATCTTGGAGGAGGAGAAGGAGGAGGAGGAGGAGGAAGGGGGGAGGGTTTGCTGAAGAAGGGAAAATAAATTTTTTTTAAAAGGCCAGAGAGATGGATGTCAGCGCAACGCAGCCTCAGAGGACTGACGAGAAGGAAGCTGCGGACCAGCATGCATTGCGTGCGGGCAGCCGCGTGCGGGGGACAGAGCGGCGCGCACTTTGGCATTTCCCCTACCACTCTAGGGGAGATAGAGCCATAGAGTCTTAGAAGAGAAAGGGTCTTTGGGGTTGATATGTACTCCTTTCGCTCTCCTAGGGCGCTCGGTCAGCTGAAGGGTCATCATTCCCCGGCCCTGTCAGAACACTTGGATAAGGTGATCAAATTTTAACATTGGTAAAGTGGGACACCATTGACCGCGGGGGTGGGGTTCTTGATTAAAAATTTGGTCTATATAATATATAGACCAAATTTTTAATAATAATATATACACCAAATTT
>JANHGD010000766.1:114253-126420 GCA_027560375.1 Imantodes cenchoa
CACATGCACAGAAATACACAGCAAACAGTGTATATCATCTGTACTGTTTGCTGGGAGGCAAATTGCTGGGAGGCAGAATTTTTTTCCCCTTCTTTTCTTTTCCCAAAACTAAGGTGCATCTTATACTCCGGTGCGTCTTATACTCCAAAAACTCTGGATACTTTTTCTGTGCCGTTGTAGCTTTGAATGGTCACTAAATGAATTGTTGTAAGTTGAGGACTACCTGTATTTCAGGGTTGAAATAAGGAGTCTTTGGTGCTCTCTGAGCTTGGTTGTTTTCTTAGAGACGTTTCATTACCCAAACTAGGTAACATCATCAGTGCTAATAAGGAGTGGGGTTCACGCTCAAGAGAAAGAAAAGAACCAAGCTCAGAGACCACCAAGGAACCTCTCATATTGTTTGCTCTTTGGTATTAATCTCCGCTTATCAGGGTGTTGATTGCTGGTCGGGATCTTTGTAGCTTTTTGGATTACCTCTTTTGAACAGTATGTAAAATTCCCTGTTGCTTCTTGCTCATTTTTGTAAGTTCATAATTCTCTTTCTTTTTTCCTCCTAGAATTCTTTAAACCCTTTTCTTTTCAAGTTGCTTTTTTCTCACTACTAAACTCTTGGAAGTGGGAGTTCCACGTTAAGGAAGAGATTGGCTCAGAAGTAGCCCCATCTGTGTTTTGATTAGGAAAAGACTTATCTGAAGTCTGGGTGGAGTTGGAATTTTCCCCGGTATGACTATCAGAGCGCAGTGTTTTCAGAACAGCTTGCTCCTTTGAATCTTGATTGCTCTGATTCACTCCCTGAAAAACCGATTCGTGGTAAATAACGTATGTTGGACAGGCTGTTGATGCCCAGTTATGACTCTCCACCACTTGATCTCAAAGTGTTTTGGATGCCTCTTCTCACCCAGGATTTTGTGGTCTGGCTTCTGGAGAGGGTTCGTTCTGTCTGCTTTCCTGAAATGGTATATACCAAGGTACATTGGTAGGGATAGTAACTTCAGGTAATCCTCGACTTATGGCCACAGCTGGGCGCCAGATTTTCATTGCTGAGCAAAGCAGTTGTTAAGTAAGTCTTTCCCTATTTTAAGATCTTTTTGTCATGGTTGTTAAGCAAATCACTAGGGTTGAATCTGGCTTCCCTCATTGACTTCACTTGTCAAAAGATGCCTAGGATAGTTGTGTTGTGGCCTCTCAGCCACTGGCCCCTTCAGCAGCCGAATTAGATGAGGAGGCAGTGTGGGAGTCAGGGTCAACATCAAGGCAACCTGAGAGCTCAGAGGGGGAAGAGGGAATGGAGCTGTTAGAGAGAGAGAGACAGAGGCAGAGCCTAGGCCATCCGTCAGCCCTCAGATGGAGAGTCAATAGCCCCCAGGTCTGGAGGTGGCTAATGAGGAAGAGGAGGAACAGCTGTGTCCAGTTCTTGACGCATGAATGTGCAGAAGGCAGAGGAGAGGAGAGCAATGGAAATCTGTGGGCTGATCCTTGGGACGGAAGAGCCACAGCTGCTAGCGAGGCCCCACCCTTGCTCTGGGGATAAAAGGCAGGGAGCGGAGATGAATAAATGTGGCAGACAACTATTCATTTCTCTGCCGGGCAGACGTCTTAGCCTGTAGTGAGAAAAAAAACTTTTTGTCAGGGCTGCTGGTACTCCTAATAAAGAAATCATTGACCATTAACTACAGAGGGTTTGTTGCGTTGCTGGATCAGAACAAATTGCAAATGACAATCCTAGGACCGTGAGACTGGCAACATCATAAATATAAACTGGTTGCCAAGCCTCTGAAGTTTGATCACGTGACTATGGGGATGCTGCCACAGTCGTAAATATGAGAATTGGTTATTAGTCACTACGGGCATGGTGTTAAAATATTTTTGGAAACCTTTTGGTTAACCAGTATTGTATACTGTTGATAATTACTGTATGGAATTAATTTTCTAGGTTAATTGCTATGGTATGATATTTTTCATCTTAATAGTCAGACCTCTTCTGAGATAGAACACAGAGTTACAAGGACAGTAAAACACCACACATACAGCTATTCAAGCCACAGTGACCCTAATGCAGTGCTTCTCAAATAGTGGGGCGCACCCCCCCTTGAGGGTGAGCGGAGCGATGCTGGGGGGACACGTGTGACCCCAGGAAACATGCATGGTCCCTCTCAATTGATTCCCCCAGATAGGGAGTGTTTTCCCAGTTGCACCCTGCTCCGAGCCTTGAAGAGAAGCGGCCCGGTGTGGCAGTGCAGCTGTGTGGGTTCTTGTTGTTCTCGGCAGGCGCTACAGTAGCCATGAATGGCGTGGCGAACCTGCTCCTGGACAGGGAGGAGCATCCTCTTGCAGCTGGGTGAAAACTTCAAACGGCACCCTAAAGCCTCCTTCCACACCATTCGCTGTGAGTGCCCAGCAGAGGCGGCGCTTATGGGCCAGGCCAGTGACTCCAAAACATCGGCTTGATTAAGCTGGCCTGGCCCCATGTCAAAAGAGGGCCCTAATCACAGAAGCCTATGCCTGCCTAACCAAAAACAGGCTCCACTGAGTTCAATGTGACTTACTCCCAGGTAAGTGGGTTGAGCAGCCTTCCCCAGCCAATAATTTGCTTGCAACTTATAATAAGTAAAATAATAAATATTAACACAAAAATTCCGTTGGGCCCCCGATTGGAGAGTTGTGGGGTGGGGCATTTTAATAATCATGACTTGAGAAAACCATTCTTTGTCTTATCTTATATCAACATCCATAAATACATTTATACAACTACAGCAAACCAGATGCCTGTTTCCACCCTGAGTTGATGCTAGAACACTTAGTCCTTGAGTTACGACCGTAATTAGAACTGGAACCTCTGTTGCTAAGTGATATGGTTGTTAAATGAATCACACCCAGTTTTTATGAACATTTTTGCTGCGATCATTCACTTCAATCGTGATGTGACACTGGCTATCCCAATTGTCTTCCTTCATTGGAATCTGGCTGAGAACGTTGCAAATGATGATCACATCATAAATATATGTTGGTTGGCAAGTGCCTAAAGTTTGATTGTGTGATTATGGGGATACTGCAATGAACGTAAGTGCGAGGACTGGTCACTTTTTTTTAGTGAGCTGTGGTGGTGCAGTGGTAGAGTGCAGTACTGCAGGCTACTTCTGCTGGCTGCTTGCAGTTTGGCAGTTTGAATCACACCAGGTTCAAGGTTGACTCAGCTTTCCATCCTTCCCAGGTCAGTAAAATGAGGACCCAGATTGTTGGGTGGCAATTGGCTGTCTCTGTAAACCACTTAGAGAGGGCTGTAAGGCACTGTGAAGCGGTATATAACTCAAAGTGCTATTCCTATTGCTATTAGTGCCGCTGTTAATTTTGAATGGTTGCTAAATTAAGAATTGTAAATCAAGGTTGTACGGATATTTTTAAAGCCAATGCTTTAATAAGTTCACAGCATGTTCTTCTGCCTTCCTTTGGGATACAATCCACCAGTCTGGGACCCACATAAGAGGAATCCCAATAAATAAGCACAGTAAAAGAAAAGTGTTTATCAAATAAAAACATTTCACACGATACTGTAGCATTTATAACATGTTTCCCCTCTGCACCGCCATCTATAATTTAGTTATATTCTTGTCCCTTTAAGCTAATAATGTGCAGCTAAAAATCTGTGGATTTTCCTTTTTAATAAAATGCATTTACTGCTCGCAGTTGCCTTATAGAATATTAACCTAAAGGTTTCCTGGGCATATTGCAGTTGTTGGTTGAAAATGAATTCGGCTTAATGGATTCCTGCCAGAGAGAGATGTGTATTGCCTTATTCTGTTTCAGGCTTTAAAGAGAGCTTCCTACTTACCCCACAGTGGTTGAGATCACTCCGCTGTTATGTCATGCTGAACAATTTGCAGCATTTAACCACTCAGATAGGCTCATTGCAGACAATCCAATTAGAATAAATACCAAGATCATTTTGGTACCTTGGAATAAAATTAAGGGATTAAGTGGCATGTGTGCCATGTAAACACCAATTTGGGAAAAAAATTAGAACATTTTGATGTTCTCGCAGATTTCATACATCAACCTCATTTCAGCCAGGGAAGAAGAAGGAGGAGGAGGAGGAGGTGGAGGAGGAGGAGGAAGAGGAAGAGGAGGAGGAGAAAAAGAAAAAGAAAAAGAAAAAGAAGAAAAAGAAAGGTTGGTAGCATCGGAAGAAGATCCTGCAATATAGCAAGAAATCTGCGGCTGTCTTTGCATCCTCACACATTTGGAAAAGAGCCCAGAGTTAAGAATGTGATTTAGGTTTTCTTCCATCAGTGTTGCATTCAAGGTCAGGAGCATGTCAACGCATTAGAGCCTGAATCAAGGTGATTTCTGTGGCTGAAACAAAAGGGACTGGCAGGTTTGAAACAGATAACAGATTAACAGAGTTGGAAGGGACCTTGCAGGTCATCTAGTCCAACCCCCTGCCCAAGCAGGAAACTCTACATCTCCCTCTACCTAGGATTGAACTCACAACCTCCTAAAATGGGGCATAATTCACTTAACAACTATCTCACTTAGCAACAGAAATTTTGAACTCAATTAGGATCATAGTTTGAGGACTACCTGTATATCTTAATATTAATTTTGTGCTATGAGTTTGTCAGAAAAATTCTCAGACAAATGTGCAGTAAGCAAGCACAAATGAAGAGAGAGAGAGAGGGGGGGGGATAGGAAACCACAGAAAATGTGACTCACCCCTGCAAATAAAGGATCATTATTTTCTGTCTGCAAGACATATTTATTTTATCTCACTCTTCTTCTGGGGATCTCAGTTCATTATGTAAGGTTATACACCTCTCAAATACTTTAATGATGAGTGAGGCGAAATACACTCATAACTGACTGTGACTTTGAACTTAAATCCTCTGCTCCTGGACTGACCTCTTCCCCATTTAAGTGGATATGACCATTATCTGGACCAAGCAATGTTTAATACATTGAAATAAGCGGGTGTGTGTGTGTCCATCTCCCCTAGCCCCAATTTCATTAATTTTGTAGCCTGTTAGTCTCTGTAGATTCTGTTTCATGTAACTCTTACTAATATAATTGCAGTTGATGGATCATGTTAATTAAGAATTGTAGCAATAATTGCATAGTAAGAATGGCTTCAGGTGATAGCGACATAAGACCAGCAAGGAAGGGAAAAGAAGTAAACATTATTTATCCTTTCTAGAGAAAATCCCATTTTTATTATCTAGTTTTGAAAATAAAATAACAATTTTTTAAAAAAATTGCCGCATTAGACATATTTATCCTTCTGTTCCTCCATAAATGTGAGCTGTCTGAAGTTATTCTATTGGGCAGTAGATAAAAGACATGGGGCAGATTCCAATTTTCCTGCTTTTCTTCTCCTGCAGGCATGACTGGTGGTGTGGTCATCATTTTGTGGAATTGCTTAGGATATGTTGGTTGCTACAGAAACCAGGACAAGGTATCTATTGTCATATTGTCTCAGATTTCAGGCTGCCTCAGACAAATTTCTCTGGTTCTCCAGAAGCACGATTTCTTTCTATTGCCAAAGTTATCCTTCAATCAGGATTGATCTAGTTCAGTTTGGCCAGCATTACCTCCTGTGGTGGTAAATGACTGTTATTTATTTAAATTATTACATTTATATGGCCGTGTGTTCCCCTTTGATAAGAAACCTTACAATGTCTATAGTGAGGAAAATTGTTTTTCTATTGCTGAGAATCCATCTATTAATTTAAATAGTTATTTTTCGACTGGAACCAGAGGCGGGTTCCTCCCGGTGCGGTGCACTCTATCGCTCCGATAGCAGCCCACCGATTGCATCATCGCGTGGGCGCCACCATCTTTTAAATTTTTTTTTCAGCTTTTCGGTTCTCTGAGCATGCACAGAAGTAAAATTGTCCTTCTGCGCATGCGCAGAGAGCCAAAATCGCACAAGAAGATGCGAGAAGACGCGAGATCACGCTCGCGTAGTGCGTGCGCATGCACGCGGGGTTGCCATGCACACTGGTAGCGGCAATAAATAGAAGATACCCCTGACTGGAACATTCCTATGAAACTATATTAGAACAATGGTGTCAGTAGCATCCATAATGTACTGCAAGAATGCGTAGGATGGCACACAATCACACAATTTTTACATCACAATTTTTGATGCAAATGTGTAAATCATCACTTGCCCTCTTGTAGACTTCTGTAAATTATGTAATTTGATGCATGGTAATTTGCTATTAAACAGCTGGCCATCCAGAGCAAATCAGATACCTGGTCACATTTTTATAAAAAATAAATCAATCCAGGACACAGTTAATAAATAGATCACATTTATCGAAAGAGAGAGAGAAAAGCATCTATACAAATGCAGAATCTTTTCAAAATGACATAAATGGTTGAAATGGCACTAGGAAATTAGCAACAAGGAAGTATGTAATCTTGTAGAAGTAGATGGGAGATCATTTTGTCCCACAAGAACTTCTACATATACTTAATTATTAGATGTCAGAGTGAACTTTTCTTTATGCCAGTTAAAGCTTGCATTGCCAACTAAAGCACACAGAACTATTCACATATATACAGTGTATGAGGTATAATATTACACAGAGGTGTGATATATTCAAGGGCTGGTACAGCATTTTAGAAATCTACATTGTGGACAGTAGGTTAACATTATGGAGACTAAAATGTCTCTTCTCCCTGCTAGGCACATGTGTGCATACACAACCACATACATTACAGTACACATTCTTGTCTGAGGTAATTTTATAAAATTTTCTATTAGACCTTGGGAAGGAAGGAAGGAAGGAAGGAAGGAAGGAAGGAAGGAAGGAAGGAAGGAAGGAAGGATGGACGTAATTGAGACTGATGGGGGTAGGAGGGACCTGGGCTAACATAATTGTGCCCCCATTATTCCCTAGAATATCTCCCTATTCAAGACAAATGGGTTAAAACCTTCTTAATAATTCTGAGGTATGCAAAATTGAGTTCTGTTCTGATATATGACCATTATGAGCAGAGAATTATCATAGCCGAAAAAAAGAGAGAGAAAAAAAAGAACAGTAAGAAAGGTGGAAAGATATTTAGGCAGCTGGCTCAGAACAAAATCTAATTCTTATTCATATGGATACTATAGATACTAAGAATAGAATAGAATGGAATGGAATGGAATGAAATGGAATGGAATGGAATGGAATGGAATGGAATAGAATCAAATAGATTTTTTAAATTGGCCAAGTGTGATTGGACACATAAGGTATTTGTCTTGGTGCGTATGTTCTCAGTGTACATAAAAGAAAATATACCTTCATCAAGAATCATAAGGTACAACACTTAATGATAGTCCGGGTACAAATAAGCAATCAAATCAAATAATCAAATAATTGAAGAGTCAGATAAGATCATCAAGTAGGCTTTTAGTAACAAATCTAGCTAATTCTGACAATGATCTTTTTCTCCACAAATATCCTGGTAAACTGATTGTCTGGAATATTATTCCATAATATTCCTTAATAGTATTAAGGTTTTTTTTACAGAAATAGGTACATCAGATGTCTTCAACTTAATTCCCTCCAGATGTTTTGGACTAATTCCAAGCAAAGGAAGGCCAAGGAATTCCAGATAGACCCAATTGATCTAAAAGGCAACAGGTTGAAGAAAGAAAAGCTATGTTTTTATTATGAAAGTATATAAACTCTCACTCAATCTGTATTATGGTGTACTCAATATTGAGTGGTATTGTGTGGTATTAAGTGGTATTATGGTACATGGACAATGGACCTGGCTTGGAAGACAGTCATGTTAAATTTAAACTCTGAACCCTCTTTTTTTGCAAATTAATAGGAGTAGCAGTAACCAGAAACTTTTCAGCCATTTGAACATGAGAACATGAGCTGCTGGTCAGATACTTTTAGTGAGAAATAAATATCATTGTTTAATAATAACTTGCTCAACCTTAAGTGCAAGCTTTGTTCAGCAATGAATGCTTAAGTTTTTAGTTCCATTTTCAGTCTACATTGGCCTAGAACCTTATACCACAATCTCATGTGTGTTAATATAAAGTTTTACTAAATTCAATTGGGCTTACTCTCAGATTAATTTCCACAGGTTTACAACTTTAATGTGAGAAAGTTGGAGGATAGTGCATAACACTTGGCATTGCACATCCAATGTCATTATTACTGGTATGGTAGAAAGCAGAATCATTATTGTGGAATAAAAATGAATGGAATTTGGATGGGTGTACAATAAACGTTTCCAAATACCGGTATATGGATATGATGTTTCTAAGGAACAGAAAATCACATGAAACAGGTGTGCTGGTTCCTTTAGTACACATATTTCAATTATTTACATATCATGTAACTGAAAATCAGCTGGTATTTCTAGATCATACTTGCCAACTAACTCACACATTAATTAAAACAAACACTTTGTCATTTGCAAAAAACAGAGAAAAATTATGACAAGTAATATTTGTAGCGACACAATGAAGAATTATCATTGGTACAGAGAAGTATATTTTCCTCAAAATGTTTGAATCTTTTCGGTTGAGGAATTGGAGGAAAACAACACCTAATTTTCATCTTGTTATCAGATTGTCTCCTGCATGATGGCTACTCAAGAAATCTATACAAATCAGGCCCGTCTTTTAACTGTTTTTGTATAAAATTGAAGTTCAAATTTCTTTATACCTTGAAGCTTCTTGAAACAAAGAAAAACTAAAAGAGAAAACTAAGAGGTGTTTTTTTGTTTAAAAAAATACAAAAACCAAAAGACCAAATAATAATGGCTGTGTATGGCAGTTATAGTATCTACCATAGCAGCTTCAAGTATTTACAATGCTGTGTTTTAATTTATTTATATCTTTACAGAAATAGTACAATGCTCTAGCCAAAGTATTTTCATGACCTCTGTTGTCACTCATGACTCAGTAAATATTTTCAGACTGTCTCTCTTCAGCCATTTTCTTTAAGGCACTGCACATATGCTATGGACTCCTTCTCAGTGGAGCTTCTTTTACTGGATTGTGCATTTTTCTCTCTCCCTTGCTTGCCCTTCTCTGAGGACTTTGGATTTTATGTATTTCAGATCACTGTTGACACTGGGCCGACGAGCAAAGGGGGAAATCATGCCATAGGCATCTGTCTCTTTGACCCTATGCATCCTGAAGGACTTTTGGTGGAATGCATCACCATACTGCACAGAGATTTTCCTATGAAGAGCAGGACTCATTTCATGGGGTAGTTTGGCCATGCTGAAAAGAACATAGAACATCTCGTTCACATTGGTGTTTTTCTTGGCTGAGACTTCAAAGTATGCACAGTTCTCATCACTGGAGACAAGCTTCTCAGCTTCATCAGAACTCACTTGGCGATAGAGTTCACCATGATCATTCTTGTTACCACAGATCACCATAGGCAGATCCCCCGTTTCCTTGGTTTTGTTCTTCAGACAAGATTTGACTTCAAGAATCTGATTCTGGAGCCTCTTGACCTCATCAAAGGATGCTCTGTTGTCCAAACTGAATACAAGAATGAAAATATCTCCTGCAATATTTCAACAAGAAATAAGGGCAGTAGGTTACAATTTTATCATACAGAAAATATGTGTTTAAAAACAGCGGATAGCAAAACTATTATAAATTCCATTCCGAAGAGGTCTGTAAAGGGTGTGCATAAGCGCAACGTTGTGCCTACCGTCCATGTTGTCCAAATTTACTTGTACCTACTTTGCTTTTGTTTATGTTTATACCAATACCTGCTATTTTGTACATGTTTTGACAACAATAAAAAAAAGAAAAAAGAAAAAAATCTATAGATTTTATGGTAGAATTTGCAGTGTAGTGAGTTCTATTTGTCAGAGTTCAAAGCCCATAATACCCAATACTTTTCTAATCAAAAGCCATACTACCTAGGAAGGTGAGAGCTAAAGTCTAGCATAAGTGTAGAGTGTTAGGGTGGGAGACAGTAGCAATAAAACAAAAACATTCAGGATATTTAAATAAAATAGATATTATTTAAGAATTCACAGAACTAAGGGACCCATTAACGTATAGATGCAGTGCAATGAATTCAGGTTGCAAAGCTTCTATGTCATCAAGGAGAATTTTAACATTTTTCTGTAGTGGCATCCTCTTCAGTGAAAAATTGAATTGATATTGAATTGATACTACCGGTAATATTATTTTTCTTCTATCTTGTCTAGCTCTAAGAACTAAATGCTGAACAACCTGTGAAGTTTAATGCGTTCAGTATCTAAAACATTTCTTGCCCAATCTTCCAATGTTTCCTTCAAGCTCCATTTTTACTTTTTACAATTTTCCATATATCAGTCTCCCTATATTGCTCCCTTGCTATTGTTTGGCATCTAAATTTCATAAATTCTAACAGCAAACTATTTGACTGTGGTTGCTGTTTTATATATTCTGTTAAAAAAAAAAAGATGATGCATAGTATTGTCCAATCTCAATGCTTCTTGTAATGATTGATGCAGATAAGCCTAAAAAAAGAAATAGCTGCTGTGTGATCCACTTATATTAAATATAAGATTGAATCAGTTGGTTTCAATTTATTATGCATGTCTATTTTTAGCCAATCCTAATGCACATAGATTTTTACTTAAAACCATTTGTTTAGAGACTATCCAAAGTTACAACGGAACTGAAAAAAGTGACTTATGATAGTTTTTCACACTTATTACTATTGCACCATTCCCATGGTCACATGATCAAAATTTAGACATTTGGCAACTGGCACACATTTATGACAACTACAGTATCACAGTGTCATGTGATCACCTTTTGCAATCTTCTGACAAGGAACATCAATGGGGAAGCCAGATTCACTTAACAACCGTGTTACTAACTTCACAACTGCAGTAATTCACCTAACAGCTGTGGCAAAAAGGGGTTATTAAATGTCACTTAACAACTGTCCGGCTTAGCAACAGAAATTTTGGGCGCAATTGGGGTCACAAGTCAAGGACTATTTCTATGTAAATATCAATGAATCGATAGTTGTGAATGGAAAAGAATGGAAATAGTCAAGGACTATTTCTATGTAAATATCAATGAATCAATAGTTGTGAATGGAAAAGTCCATTTTAGATGCATTGTTGGGCTCACATACCAAAGATCATTGGTGGGCTCACATGCAAGCAAAGATGGTTTTGTCCAGGGGTGAAATCCAGCAGGTTCTGACAGGTTCTGGAGAACCGGTAGTGGAAATTTTGAGTAGTTTGGATAACCGAAAAATAGCACCTCTGGCTAGCCCGAGTGGGGTGGAAAGGGAGATTTTGCAATATCCTTCCCCCAGGAGTTGGGAGGGAATGGAGATTTTGCAGTATCCTTCCCCTGCCACACCCACCAAACCACACTATGCCCACCAAGCTACGCCCACAGAACCGGCAGCAAAAAAAATTGGATTTCACCACTGTTTTTGTCCTCTCTGAACAATAGATATTAATGTTATCTCACATACTGCTCTAGAAATATGTTTGAATTTTCAGAGCAGCTTGTCATGCCACAAGAGTTTGTTTATCCAAGAAAACCAAGGCCAAAGTCTTCTTGTCAAAAGGCATCTGACTTAGTCTTTGGGAAATAGGTGGTTGCTTCTTAAAGACAGGATTTAGACTTAACATGGGGCAATTCTTGCCTTTTCCTTTTAACTTTGGATTTTCCCAAGCATCCTCAGCCTGCTTCTTCTCCCAAAAAAGTGATCAGCCCTGAATATGACAAACTTAACTTGCCACTGTTAAGCCTCACATGTAGGTTTCTAACCTGTGAGAATGGAGAGCCTCCTCATGGCAGGGAATGGATGATTCCCAGATGTATCCAAGATATCTAGCTGATACATGTCGCCTCGAATGTTGTAAACTTTGCGATGGAAATCCTCAATGGTGGGTGTGTATTGGTCATCAAAGCGGCCGTTGAGAAATCGAGAGACAATGGAACTCTTGCCCACCCTGGAGGCTCCCAATACAACCATCCGGTAGGAATTCTTGGCTGGCACATTCAAGGTGCAATTCCCACTGGACATAGTCTTCATCATTGCTCAGATCTGAAAAGATGTAAAAAAGGAACAATTGTTACCAATGATAGCTGACCTGGCACAGTGGTTAGAGTGCAGTACTGCAGGCTACTTCAACTGACTGCTAGTTCAGCAGTTCAGCATTTCAAATCTCACCGG
>JANHGD010000772.1:35540-45819 GCA_027560375.1 Imantodes cenchoa
TTTAAAATAATCAAGTATATTTAATATTAGGATTATAAATTTGATTAATATAACAATTGACTGTTATTTCTATTAATATGAACCATACCCAGAGGCCACACTATTCATGTACTGATGTGGATATAGGTTTAAAAATAAAAACCCAATAAACCTTTAAAAAAAAAAACCTTTTATCAATTCTCATGTTCCCGGTGCAGAATTACAGTCCCCAATTCTGCCAATCAAAAGACAGAATTCCTCAAAAACTACTGGAAACCTTAGGAAGGCCTCATTTTGGGCTCAATTGTGGTGGTAAGTTGAGAACTACCTGCACTTAATTCAATCAATAGCACTGGTCTACTAGTCTACTGTAATGTGTATTAAATGGACCTTTAACATATCTGTGGTTTTTAACACCAAAAAAAGAGTCTAATGGTGACTCATACAAATAGACTTATTACTGTCAAGAGCTGCACTTTGAAAACTGAAGGAAGATTTATCTGTTTCTTGCCTGGGAGAAAAATACATCTTTCTCTGTGGGCCTAGTATCCTAGCAGATGATAGAAGATAATATATGTTCCTTCAAATCTGCAGGGCCAGGAAAATCAACAAAGACTAAGCTCCCTGCAATTGTTCTTTTTGGATGGGGTCATGTTAACTTCTCATCACAACGTCCTTCCTAGAAAGCAATCCATGTCCCAAAGGTGCTCTTTCAAGAGGCAACTGGACTTTCTGGTTTTTCTTTGAAGATGTTTCACTTCTCATCCAAGAAGCTTCTTCAGGTCTCTTGAGAAGCGAAATGTCTTCAAAAAAACAAACAAACCCCAAAACCCAGAATGTCCAGTTGCTTCTTGAAAAGGCACCTTTGGGACATCCATGACCTGGATGACTGAGAATCTCCATAGACATTCTAACCATGCTTTCTATCACTGTGCCTTCCCTTTGAAACAGTATTTTCCTTCTGAGCCCCAGATGGCCTGCATTTTTTAAGGCTTGGAAGGCCTAGTTTTTCTCATAGGTACATCATCATATTTGTCAACCTGTCTGGTTCAAGTTTTACAATGGTTGTATATCCGTGGATTCCATCCGTAATCTGTCATCATTTATTGCATTTTATTACCCACTAATGTTAATATTCTTTACCTTGACTGTTTTTAACAGGGTGGCTATAAATATATTTACTAAATATAAACAAGCAAAACCCTTAAAAGCTCATAGACGAAGGGAAGAAGCCAGAATATCTCTCTCTTCAGATCTGCAGTCTCAGACTAGCAGCAATGTACAAAATAATGTATCAAGGATATGCTTCAAATATATAAGAAGCACTGCTTTTTTTTCTGGTAGTCCTCCTTCACTGGCTCATTGATGGGCTCAGGTAGCCTACAGAATAGACAGAGTGTGTGTGTGTTTGTGTGTCTGTGTGTGTGAAGAATTGTCCTAAAAATGCGAGTTCCAGATATAGTTATAGATGAAAAAGCGACAGACATCACGCTCTCCGGAACATTGTAAAAAAATATTTAAAACTACTAAGCTTTCGTCGGCCCCTGACGACTTCGTCAGAGTGTAAAATCCCCATTGATTAGTCAGCATGACTAAGGCAGAAACAACAAAGTTAATTACAGGAGGGAAGAAAGGGTGTCGGCCTATTATGCATACAATGACCAAATTGATCGGCATTACATAAAAGCAAGCATCTCTTCAATGGGGATTTTACACTCTGACGAAGTCGGCAGGGGCTGACGAAAGCTTAGTAGTTTTAAATAATTTTTTTAAACGTTCTGGAGATCGTGATGTCTATCACTTCGTCATCTATAACTATACCTGGAACTTGCATTTTTAGGACAAATCTATATACATTACATACATACATTACATACATACATACATACATACATATATATAAAGGTGGCTCCCAATATTCTTCATATTAGTTGAAAGTGTCAATATGTTTTATTGACTAAAACTACATCATGTAACTTTTTTTTTCAAAAGGGAAATGAATTTTTTTGAGACTGTTATAGGATTTCAACAACAGAACGAAGTCCTGAGATGTATTTGTTATAAGGCTTTTGCTGTATTTCAATCAGAGGTGGGTTCCTCCTGGTTTGGACCAGTTCTATAGAACCGGTAGTAACTTGGCGGCCTGGGTCACTAGAACTGACACTGACACCTGCCATGCCCCCAAGCACAAATTATTTCCAGCAGGCTATACCAGTTAAGCAAGAATTAAAACCAGATAGCAGGAAAAAAATATCCTAATCAAATACAGTGGTCCCTCAGAACTCAGTTGTTTCAAAACTCATTGAATTTATTACTCAACACATTTTGATGTGAAAATGTTACCCTAGTACTTGTTTGTTTGATACTTGATGTGCTGTGATAGAAAGAAGGTGCAGCCATGGAGAATGGACAAGAAGTCAGCCATGCTGGGAAGGTCACTGACATAGGAAAAGACACAGACAGGATATCCTTCCCAGCCAAAACAAAGGGTCACATGGTTAGTCAACATGGTTTGCTTGGTACTCATTATTTTTAGTATTTGTGCTTCATGGAACCAATTAATGAGGAGTACTAAAGTACCACTGTAATTACTAGGGAGAGAATCTCACCTCCATGAACACCGGCAGGACACTCTACTGTATATAAACAGGGAACAAACCCCACACTCACTAGCACAGATAATATTATTTAGCCAGGTAATGAAACATCTGCAAACAAGCAAACAAGTTCATCTCTGGGAAGTTTATAAATTGGTAAAGTTTTTTAAAACAAGTAACAGTTCAAAACAATGGAGCAGAGATGGCATAGAAAACAATTCCAAGATGGAAACAAGAAAAAGTGGGGTATCAGTTGTCTACACCAAACGCCTAAACAAAGAATCACATCTTCAAAGCCCTTCAAACTATCTATAGGGTGGAGACCATTTGAAACCTGGAGAACTCATTTTTTGAATATTCAAAAACATAGTTAAATGGAATTTGTAAAAGCTCTGAGCATAAAATAGGAAATAAAGTTTCTTTAACATGAGAATGAAAAAAATACGTACTCGCAAGATCGATTTTGGCACAGCTTCAGTCTGCACAGTTTCCATTTTCTTGGCAAAGAGAAAGGTTTTGTATTTTCATCTGGAGAAACCAGAGGATTAACCTGTACAAAAATCAAACCCTAGGAATAATAGCCCTGAATTTTAGTCTTGATACAGTATTCACTTGAATGCTAAACTGCATTCAACTGAAAAATAGAGGCCCAGGTAGTGAAAATGTCTGTTTGGAATTTAGAAAGGATTGATTTGTCTACAAGATCAGGTGTCAAACCTGCCAGTATAGAAAATCGAACTGAACATATTCAGCAGGGATTAATATTTTGCAGATAGTTTTGGAAAACTTAAGAAAATTATCCTGTTATTTTTTGACCAAAATGAAATCAATGCTGGTCAAAATAGCTCCCCAAACCATATTTTATTAAACATCATGGCAGCTGATTTTTCTTCATCGTGCTATCTTTTTAGTATGCCATTTTCTTTACTTTGTAAATAAAGGGATGTCAAAACATCAGTGAAATTATAAGTAACAATTTATTTTCAAATTTAACATGAGGTGGCTGAGGCATGTTGTTCCTTGTAATATTTTCTTAAAGAATTGATGCACTATTCTCTTGTATTTCATAGCCTCTCCATTGAATTCTGAGAAATTAATTGCTGGGCAATTGTACTGTCATGATCAGACAAGGATGTCTGCAGAATGGGAAGATTGCCATCAAAATATATTTATTATTAATTGTTATTAAATTCAGCAATAAGAAAAGTTACAATTCATAAATACAAAAATAAATTTGTTTCTTTACATTTATTTCATTATCATTATTCAGATTATTGTTGTTGTTGTTGTTGTTGTTGTTGTTGTTGTTAGCAGTAGCAATAGCAGTAGCAGGGGTGAAATGCTCCCGGTTCGCTCATGTCTGTCAGTCGTCAGAGAGCCAGTCGCGAAGGAAACGCAAGGCTCCGTCCACTCACCTGGATGCTGTGATTTGGTTTCTTTTATTCTCTGCGCATGCACAGAACGCTTTGCGCATGTGCAGAGGGTAAAAGAACCCAAATAGCGGCATCTGGGTGAATGGGCAGAGCCTCGCGCTCCCTTCAGGACCAGCTCTCTGATGACCGACAGCCATGAGCGAACTGGGAGCATTTCACCCCTGTGTAGCAGTAGCAGCAGCAGCAGCAGCAGCAGTAGTAGTAGTAGTAGTAGTAGTAGTAGTAGTAGTAGTAGTAGTAGTATTTGGATTCCTATGTCATATATATCACTAATTCAGCCACTCTGGGTAGTTTACAATTACAAATAATAAAAGTTTTAAAAGTGCAAAAATAATTACACTGGAATAAAAAGTTAAAAATTAAAATTAAAAACCAAGATGATGGGAAGCCTGGGGCTAAGAATTTTTGCTACCTGGTCAGGCACTCCTAATGTAGCAGGTTCTTATCAGGTCTCCAGGCCCAACAGTTGTTTATCTTCTGTTCAAATTTGGCTGGATTTGAAGAGCAACTTCAACCTCAACCTTAAATTTCACTTATCATCATTTGATTGCTCTCCGTGGATCTATTTTTCTTGCTGGTCTTTCCTAGCAACCTTGGTAGATTTTATCAGACAACTGACTTCCTTTACTTATGTCATTTGAAGTATGACATTTTTTTTTCCACAGGTCATTTAGGGAGAAAATTCAGACATTCTAAATAATTATGCTGATCATATTCTGGCTTTGATTTAAAATATTCCCGCTTCCTTTCTGACTCTTATTTCCTTCAGGAGGTTTTATTCTAGCAAACCTTATCACATAAATGTCTGAAAATTCCTGGAGCAGATGCACTTAATACAACTAAGATGCTGAGCTGCTGATTGTCATCCAGCATTATCAGGCTTCAGAATGGTGGTCTCTTATCTGAAGGTTGTTACATCCCTATTGGCCTGGTATTTGCCTTTGTTGTCAGCCTTCAGGCATTAGATCTTTGATCATGGATCAAATCCTTTGTGGAAATGTAATACGTTACCAACAAAGCATTAATTTCACAATGAGTGACTGGCTGTTTTCTCTTATGCTTGTGAAATGGATAAGTCAAGTTCAATGGGCATTTCAAGCATTTTGGTTACCCTTGGATTTTATACTACTGTAACTTGTTCATTTTTTAGTGAAATGATATTAAAGATGATAAGCACAGCGTTAGTTCTTTTCACCATTCTTTCCATGTAAATGCAGAGGCTTACAAAGATCTTCAGAAGATACAAATTTAATCTCGGTGACAACTAATGATTCTAGGGGAGGGCTTTGGAATATTTGGAATCACTTTTTAATACTTTATAACAATGAATTTAGTATACTGTAATCTGTATAAGTATGCAGTATTATCTCTGTGATTGCAGGAAGGAACCAACAAAAGTTGAAAAGTAATACAGTGGTACATTTGGTACTCATCATTAATTGGTTCTGGGAGGAACAATGAGTATTAAAATAATGGGTGGCAAACAAACCCATTGGCCTGGTATTTGCCTATTGTTGTCAGCCTTTAGGCATTAGATCTTTGATCATGGATCAAATCCTTTGTGGTACCATGTTACATTAGTGTACATTAGGTACCATGTTCACAATGAGTGACTGGCTGTTTTCTCTTATGCTTGTGAAATGCATAAGTCAAGTTCAATGGGCATTTCAAGCATTTTGGTTATCCATTTGGCTCTTTGTTTCAGCTAGGAAGGACTTCTTACTTGTTCTTTTCTTATGCCAATGATCTTCCCAGCATGGCTAACTTCCTGTCCTCCTCTGCGACTATACCCCTCTTCCATTTTCAGTGACCTTCCCAGTATGGTTACTTCTTGTCCATTTTCTGTGGCTATCCGCCTTTTCCAATTGCAGTGTGTTGAGTACCAAACAAATGGCAAGTACCAGGACAACATTTTCATATCAAAATGAGTTGAGTACCAAATTTGAAGAGTTTTGAAGCAGTTGTGTACCAAGATAGTTGTAGTAGGTTTTGCAAACACAGTATTTGCTCTTCTGCAGTACAATTCATGCACAAAAATTCATGACAACACCCAATTTCCATTTTGGAGGATCTTTTTCTTGGGGGTAACATTTGGGGGAACAAAGAGAGGTAGGAGAAATAATATTTATTATAAACCAAGGTTGCATACATATTTTATAATTAAAATCAGTTAGCTGGATGAAATATTTACTCAACTGTGTGCTTTTTAGAAACCCAAGTATGTAGTGTAAACCATTAGGTTAATTGCTCACTATGAAGTAAGCACAATATTTCCACTTAATTTACTTATTAGTTGTGATGAAACACATTCATGGCAATGCTCAAATACCATTTTCCTGGCCAGGACATAATTTGAAATGGTCTAAGGAGTACATTGCAGCTGTTCTGCTGGGCTTCTAACATGATGGACTCCTACTTTATTATTTTGTTGGCTTTCCAGCCTGCTAAATGTTATTCTCCCTGATTTATTTATGAATTATGTTGTCATTAAATTTATAGTTATTATAATGTTACTGAATGTTACTACTAATTAGCTGCTTTGAACATTTTTTTCCAATGGAAAGGTAGATAAGTAGTATTTTTAATAACAAAACAATATTAGTGAATGAAAGGGTAGTGACTGTGACATACCCTTTTTTCATTTCTATGATTACTTCCATATTAGCCAGGCTTCATTGGTTCACAGAGGAGCAATCTGCCTCCACCTGTACGAGGAACAAGTTGGATCTCCTGCCAATACCTACAACAAGCATTATCCTCCCATCACAGGAATACAAATTGATCCATTTCCTTTCTTTCAAAGAAAGGTTTATTAAGGGAAATTAATAAATCAGGCAAAAGTCAGGCAAAAGAAGAATGATGAAACCAGGGATATGTTGGCTGCAATGCAATTAACATTTCCATTTTCTAAAGAAAAGGGTTTAAAAAATGCCATCTGGTTTGCAAATACGTGCAGCAAAAATGCTCTTGGGTGTCTCCCTGAAATTATATTTCCCATTTTCTGTTGGCAATCATGAGAAAAGCAAAAAAAAAAAGAGAGAGAGAGAGAAAAGAAATAGAAATGTTCTCTGTGAGAAACAGTGCTGTCTGCAAAATGGTGGCTAATCAAGCAGGTGCAGATCATCATTCTGATAACGATGCTCTAATAATTGAAATGCCAAATATGGCCTATGATTAAAAATCTCCCAGAGTTGATTCGTTTCAAAGGGTCATATCTGACAGACAACCAGAAACATGGACTCAAATATAGACCAGATTCTAATCTTAAATAGCAAGAAACAAAGAGTCTTCAAGTGCCTTATCACCATTAACACAATTTCTTATAGTTTCCCTTTAAATTTCATTTGTAGCTTTATTGTATGATTGACATGAAATCAGGGGTGGGTTCCTCCCAGTTCAGACCAGATTGCCTGAACCGGTAGTGACCTGCTGGTGATGTCACTGAACTGGATCGGCTGGAGCTGGTCCATGGGCGCCACCATATTTTGGGGGGAATTTTTTGATATTTTTAAATTATTTTGAAGGTTTTTCCTGTTTTGTTGCTTGTAAAAGGGCCCTCCTGGCCGCCCCCGGGTTTAAACTGACCTTTATTTTTTTACCCAAAGCACAGCTGATTAGTTCCTCAGCTGTGTTTCAGGCTGATTCCATCTACCGAGCATGTGTGGAAGCCAAATTGCATGAGGGAATGCATGCACGGGTACAAGTGGAGCGTGCACGGGTGCGCAAAATGTCACAATGCGAACTGGTGGTGAAGGTAAGTGGAACTCACTCCCGCATGAAATGTATTGTAATCCAACATTGGGTAATTTATTTGCACATTCTAATGTCTGTAGCAGTATTAATTTATATAATTTGAACTATTTTCACTTTTTCCCCACAATAGTTCAATGGATAGTTGAGCAAACAGTTGGCAATAAAGAACATGTTTAAGTCATCAATCTTTAAATTCAGCTTCTAAGATGCGCATAGGACTTCTACACTGTCCTTCCATTCAGGTGCTGAATTTTGTTATACAAAGCCAAAGTACATAACAAAAGAGAAGGTCCTCTGTCTATCTACAGTCATGGGCACATTCTTGATGTTTCTGAAGCAGCAAGCACATTAGGCACATGTTTGATGTGATTACTACTTAATCTTTATATGATTCAGTGATCTGAGCTTAATTCTCTCTTAATCAGCATAATCATAATGCGTTAAAAGTAAATAACCAGTAGCTCCAGTATCTGACTCTGTTGAAAATTAAATGAATGAAAACTGTAATGTAAACCATTAATGGAAATGTCACCTTTATAAAGCAAATTCCCACACTCCCCACAGTTTCCCTTAATACAAGTGAAATGATCCCAGCTACTTTATGGCCCTCATCCATGTTAAATATGACCTTGGTCCTCTTGCTAGGTCCTGTATTAATTCTTTTCCTTCCCTTGAGAACTGTATTAAAAATTCACTCAACTCACCATTCCTGAGGTTGGTCTGAAAACAATAATTGGGTTTCTGATTAGAATTCATGGATGTGACACCAGTCAGAACTCAAGAACGAGTCAAAACTGTAGCAACAATCAACCTCAAGTCAAGATTACACAATTTTCAAGAAGACAGCCATCCTTCGCCAGTTGCATTGGCTACCGATTGGTGTTGGTTATGCCCTTTAAAGCCCTACATGGCAGAGGGCCAGGTTATCTGCAGGACCGCCTGCTGCCGCACACCTCCCTACGACCGGTAAGATCCCACAGAGTGGGTCTCCTCCAGGTTCCGTCAACCAAGCAATGCCGGCTGGCGGGGCCTCAGGGGAGAGCCTTCTCTGTGGCGGCCCCAACATTGTGGAACCATCTCCCGCCGGAGATCTGAACTACCCCCCACCCTTCTGGCCTTCCGCAAAGCTGTGAAAACTTGGCTATGCCAGCAGGCCTGGGGAAGTGGGACTTGATAGGATACGAGCTCCCCTCCCCTTTGATTGTACACGTGGAATGAATGGTCATTGTGTGAGTAATCATTTTAATTGTAATAGTATCTATTTTATATATTGTTGTATTTTTTATTGTTCTTGCATGACTGTACGCCACCCAGTGTCCTTCGGGAGTTGGGCGGCTTATAAATACAACTAAATAAATAAATAAATAAATAAATGATTGTGTTGTAAATTAGTGTGTTACTATATAGGTATAAAATTCTGTAGCCCCAAAGGCTCGTTTTATTCAGTTGTACTTATATTAGGAATGCATGTAATTGCAGGTTTTTGAAGATAACAAATCAAACTTTACTTTGCAATGCAGCACAATGTGCACGTTGATTTAATGTCAGCTGTTACAGTGTTGACCATGTTTGGCCAACAAACCCAACTAAGGATAAAGACAGTGTATGCTATAATTGCTATTGGCAACTAAGAAGCTGAGTTTACCCTGAACAGGAACCCATGCAACGTTACCCCAAGACACAAGACCGGCTAAAGAGAAGGGTGTCATGCAGTAGTAGAATCATGGAGGTAGATGTGGAGTTTAGCCAAAAAAAACCAAACCTATTTCAGGAAAAGAACCTATCAGGGGTGGGTTCTAATTTTTTACTATTGGTTCTGTGGGCATGGCTTATTTTGTGGGTGTGGCTTGGTGGTCAGGTGGGCGTAGCTTATTTTGTGGGCATGGCTTGGTGGTCAGGTGACCGGGTGGGCGTTAACAATGCAGAGGTGAAGGCAGCTCCTACTCTTTCCAATCTCTGCACAGCAGCTTTGGGCCTCCCGAGTCTTTCCCTTCACCTCAGCTGGGGCTCAGCCCATCGGTGAATAAATTGGCTCGCAAGTCCCTCCCGCCCATTATCCCTGAGAAAGGCGAGGACAGCGGGGCACCTTGGGAGCGAAGAGGAATACAACCTAGTACCCACACAGACACACACATATATGTAGGGAGCTACTCTTAGCACAAACTACCTCAAAGAAACCTCTAGAACAGGGCCCCCCCAAACTTGGCAACTTTAATACTTGTCGACTTCAACTCCCAGAATTCTCCAGCCACAAGTCTTTAAGTTGCCAAGTTTGGGGACCCCTGCACTAAATAAATGAATTAACTTTGTGCCGCTGCCTGCCTGCCTGCCCAGCCTGGCTCTGCTGACGAAAAAACGGTACGAATCTTCTAGGGAAGAATTTTTGATTGAGAACAGACATTGTATTGGGTGTGTGTGGGCGAAGATAAACATTGCCCCAAATAATCTAGGCTGAAAAACACCCCCACCCCCCCATCCCTTTATCCACTGGAGTTGTCTTTCTGCTTTCCCTGGTTG